>JAIUND010000348.1:0-79160 GCA_034699125.1 Gisinianus flammeolus | reverse complement strand
GGGATATTACATAGCAGAGAAGAAGAAGAAGAAAGAAAGAAAGAAAGAAGAAGAGTATAGTAGTAGTTGTAGTAGTAGCAGCCCTAGCCTCAGCATCAGCATCAGTATATAGGGACGGCGAGAAAGAAACCAGAGTTAAGTAAAGTAGGAAATGATCAAGATTCTGTTGATTCGAAGTGGGAGCGCGTGCGTGGTGGACCTGAATCGATTAGGATTTTGAGAAGCGTGCTTCCTACCTGCGTACATCATTTTGGATGCCACTTGTTTTGCGAAAGTGCGTGCAAAAGGGACCCGGACGACTCTGTACTATTCTCTCTCTCTCTACTCTCTCTACTCTAGTCTACTACACACTACCTTCACTACTCCATACATTCATACCCCCTCACATTCACATATTATATATCCCTACATTCATACAGGCTACAGGGCTACAGGCAGCATCCCAGCCAAACATCAGCTTTTTCTCTTCCTCGCTCTCGCTCTCTATCTTGAGCTCTCTCTCTTTCTCTCTCTCTCTCTGTCTACATCCTTCCCTCGTTCGTTCGTTCGTTCGTAGCTGGGTTCATTTTCAGACTGTTTGGTCCTTATAAACTCTCGTTCGCTTGCCGTCGCTCTCTCACTTTGGCTCCCATCTCTCTCTGCCTGGTGTCGTCGTCTCTCGTTGCCCGTTTCTCACTCTCCTCAAAAAAAAAACTTCATACGTTTCATTAGTTTGGCCACGGCAAAAAACAAAATAGGGAAGGAAAAAGGACCAGACTGCGTGCGTGTCTCCATATATGTGTGTGTACAAGTGTGTGGTGGACTCCTCGTAGACAAAACTCCCTCATTGCCTCCACCGCCTCACTCTCTCTCTCTTCCTCTCTCTCTATCCCTCTTTGTCTGTCTTCCACGACTCACTTTGTCAACCCATTCCAAGTCTTTGTTCTATTACCCCCCCCCCCCCCCCACAACAACAAAGTGTCATCCACATCCCAACTTATACGACTTGGGAAAAATAAAATTACTGAGAGAAAGTCCTGGAAGGAGTCCATGTTGGGGGAGAAAGCGGAGAGTGTCGACAAACGGAATCAAATGAATCCAAATTGATTCTTCACTTGCGAGGAAAGAGTTTTTATTAGCGTTGTTTGTAGAGCATCATTTGAATACTTCAAGTCCAGCGCTTTGTGTCGTTAGCAAAAGAGAAAAAGAAAAGGAAATCAAGTGAGTTCACTTTTGTTGTCGTCGTCGTGTGTGCAGTCGTCACGGGTGAAAGTGAGGGTGTATTTGGTTTGGTTTTTTTGTGGGGATTGGTTGGGTGGGAGTTGGAGAGTGAGTGTAGTTTACAGCACCATTAGTTAGCCCAGTCAAGTCATCATCAAATATTTAACTGCTTTCTTTTCTCTCTCTCGTGGAAATCTCTTTGGGCAGTCAGAGAAGCAACAACGGCAACAGCAACAGTCGGAAATGTCTGTATAGTTTTACTGTAGAAACGGATCAAGACGGGGAAAACAATGTGCGACATCCTTTTCAGCTAAATTGGAATTTATTGAGGCAACCAATCTCAAGGATCTGCCAACTACCGACTATCAACTACTATCCTCTACCCCCTACTCCCCCATTCTCTTCCTCCCCCTCCTCCCCACCCCCCAACTCAACTCAAATCAAACCACTCCGTCTCTCTCTCTCTCTCTTCCACCAAACACTGGAAGAAAAGAAGGAATCATCAGCAAAAACAACGACAAGAGAGAGAAAGAGTGAATGTTCAAAAGTGAAAGTGAAATATTCTTGGTTGAAAATGGTATGTCAAGTGACGCTGAACTCATCATTCAATCAATAATTCAGTCCCCGTCCTTTTCGTTCCATTCCATGCTTGAAACAAAAACAAGAAAATTCACATGACGGCAAGATGGAATTTAAATGGAAAACGTTTAAATAGAAATTGAATTTAAGTTTGTCGTCTAGTGTTTAGATATGTCGGGAGGAAATAATTAAAGTTTTATCATCATAAGAATGACACGTTACAATTGAGGATTGAATGTGGAGTAGAAACTAAAAATTAAGGGTTAAGAAATGACTAATTTGAAGGGAATCGTGTGGATTTTGTATTCAATTTGTTAAGAGGATGGTGAAAGGAAATTGAATGAACGAGAAAACTCATGGCGGGTTGTGAAAGTGAATGTGAAAACTGAGAAAAGAAGAAGAAGAAGAGTGAATGAAATAAAAAAAAGAGTGAAACTGACATAGGCAAAAAAAAACAACGACGAAGTTGGTTTGTATTTAGGAATAGGAATAAGTGAGGAGAAGAAAGTGGAGAGGGGAAGTGCATGTGTGTCTCCTCATTCTCATCCTCAGCAGTGTGTCCTCGTCTCCTCCCGTCGTCTGTGTCAACAGGAAATGCAATGGACAGGATCGGGATTAGGGATTGGAAATTGGCCGTACAGGTTTGGTAACAGTCGTCACTGTTGTTGTGGTCCAGAAGCTAGTTCACATCTACATCTACATTTCTCACCGCATCTACATCTTCATCTTCCACACGGACACGGCCAATTTTTCATTTGGACATCAACAAGCACCACCACCACGTGGGATTTGGACACTGTGGACAAACCATGGAAAATCTGATCTTCCTCATAGTGATTGCCATCCTCCTCCTCACCCACGGTACGTATTTCCCTCCCTTCTATTCTATTCTATTACTTTATTACAGGCTCTCCATTCAGAATATTCGCAATCCCGACATCCCAATACAAAAATAAACATTTAATATCGTTTATTTCAACGCTAAAGTCTTGAGTAATCTTCATTTAAAAAATTACTTACAAAAGTGCCCTGTGCGCCATTTGTATTTGCATCATTGTTGATGGTTGAAGAAACGGCACTTTGTAAGATAAGATACTGTGGATTTAAAGCAATTTGTTTATATGGAAGAATGTTTTGAGTTACATAAAATAAAAAGTGCGTTACGTTGCGTTATTTTAATTAAATTAAAAGAACTGGTGGGAAGTCCTTCCCCTCCCCCCTCAGTTCCCCTTTTGTTTGGGTACAGCTCAATGGAATTAAATAAGAAATGCCAAATGCCCCACTTTCTCAACTCTCAACTTTTAACTTTCGACTTTCACCTCGTTCAACTCTTTGAGACTTGCTTTGAAATTTCCTTTAGCATGATTAAAGGGCTAAAGATGATGTTGATGAGGATGAGGATGATAATGTGAAAGAGGCTCCGAGCTGTAAAGTTTGTGTGGATCCTTTCTCTCCAGTTCTTCATCCAATGTGAATGTGGAGTCGCCGCCATCATGTTTTCCATTTCTTTGCCAGGCCATGCCATGCCATGCATTTGAAGCTTCCTCTTCAAGTCAATCATTACTTGTCCATATCCTCGTCCTTTTCAAGCGCAACAAAACCCGGGGAATTCCAGTCGCATGGGGAATCTTCCTTCCTTCTATTGCAAGTTCTATTGCATAAAAATAGGAAAGGAAAGGAAAGAAAAGGAGAAAGTCAGAGTTGGATTTGTACTGCCTTCGACAATTTCTACGAGTACTCGGATCCTGGTTACTTTGAAAAGTCAAACGTGGATGGGCTCTAAATTAACGGCCAACCTCTGCTTTCACAACATTTATTTTCACTTTCACTTTGTATTTCTCCTCTTTCCCTTTCTTCTTTCTTCTTTCTTCTTCTTCCCCGACTTGCTTTTCTTCTTCTTCCATTGGCCAATTCTCTCTCATTTTGCAAACTAATCCCAGCGACAACTTTTCTTTTCCAAGTCGTTAAAACTCTCAATTTATGGACACAGAATCATTCCGTTGGGGAAATTTCGTCCTCGAACGCGCGCCTTCTTCAATTCACAAGTCCTTCTCTTTCTCTTTCACTTTCCTCATTTCCACATTTCTTTGCCTTGGTCGTTGGGCCTTTGCCGTTTGTCGGTTGGCGTCCATTGTTGAGTCATAATTCCCCAATATAAAATCATGTGGATCCATTCATTCGCTCGTCCGTCAATTCACCAGCAGTAGAAGCAGAAGCAAGAGCAGCCGTATGTAGTAGCAAATTTAATCCAGTTTCAATTCTCGACAAATCCCATTTCCATGTAAACCCATTAAAATCCTCAAACCCTCCCCATTATTTTCCCATTTCCTCATTTTAATTCCCCTCTTTTAATCCATAATGCGAGGGAAATACAGGAAATCCCATTAAAAATCCATTCCTGTCACACGCCGATTACACGTTCCATTCCTTAATTAGGGAATTGATCTTGGACATTCACTCAACTCTAAGCTCCCCGATACTACATGACAAAAAAAACATACGAGAGGAGTAATATGTAAACACAAATGCTGGGGGGGGGGGGGGTAAAGAATATTTACAACGATGAAAGTTGATGGGAAAACGTTAGGGGGGACGGAGATGGGGGAGTATGAGAAGGACAAGGAGAGAAAGAGACGGCAAAGGAATGGGAATGTAATAAAGTTGTTGGATGTGTAAAATGATGAGAGAAACATTTCTTGGAATGAGTGTGAGTACATGCAAAGGAATATATCTTTTGGCGTTTACATGGAAATTTGGAGAGAGGAGTCCTTGGGCAGTGTAGTGAAAATGGATGGGGAGGGAAAGAGTGAGGGAGGTTGATGGCATAACTTTCCCTCGACTCGGAGATACTTATGCAACTTTTAGTAGCTGACGAATCTCTTTCTCAACTCCAACTCCAACTTTAACTTCAACTCCTCATTTTCCATCTTTGACTCGCAAATTTCTCCATCAAGAAAATACAACGACACACGCGAAATAATCCCATTCTTACTCCACTCACTTTTGCTTTCTCTCTCTCTCTTTCTCTCTATCTGCCTTTCTCCCATCTTCACCAACATTACATTTGTCATTTGAAGTCACGACTGGGTTTTATCCTCCAAAAAGTCTCGTCACTCCGGTATAGGTCAAACCGAGAGTTCGAGTGACCCAAATACACTGTCTGGATTTAAGGAGAGACAAATCGTGACATTACGCAAAGGTACATGGACCCAGGTGAAATATTTTATACTGATTGTTCTTCATCTTGATCCCGTTGGAGTTTGTTGGTTTGTTAGTGGTGGTAATTTGTAATTAGTTGGAGAGTGTCCGAGAGTGAGAGAGAGAGACGAGAGAGAGACGAGAGGGGGAGGGAGAGGGAAGGGGGAGGAAAGAGGCGGATGTAATTACACGACATACAGAGAGAATTGGAACCTGACGACCGTTAATGATTATGCGTCAGAGTAATGCGATATGGGGAAATGATGATGAGGACACTTTCCCTCCCCCACACCTCTATCTCTAACTCTACACAAGTTCCCCTCTGCCGTTGCTTTCTCCCAAATTCTTCTTCCTTTCCGTCTTCTCTCTCGCGTCAAATGTCAAATGGATAAGAATTCCGAGTTTCGAATTTACTTTCAAAGACCCAGAAAACCAATTCCAAAGGTAGTGAATTTAGAAAAAGAGACAGGGAAAGATGGAGAGAGAGAAAGAGAGAAGATGCATTTGTACAGAGGAAATTAGGGGAAGGGTCCACATCCGTCTCGTTTTCATTGGGAACCAGAACCAAAACTACTAGGATTTGTTCGCTCGTACAATTCTCTGTTTGTTGGAGTTGGAGGAGGATGAAATGAGAAGATGAGGTTGGAAGGCGGCGACCAGGTGGAACGAAGGAAACGATCAACTGAGGACGAAAATTCCGTCACAAGAAATGAGATTAGATATGGAATTGGATTCCGTTTGCACGGAAATGATGAAGACGGTTCTTCTCCTCCTTCTTTTTCTTCTTCTTCTTCCTCGTCGTCTTCTTCTTCTTCTTTTCCTTTGCCTTCTGACATTTGGTTTGACTGGAAAGTGTTTTGCCTGGAGCCAATTACCCGCATAACACAGCCTACCGATATTACTATTATCATTTTGTTCCCTTGTCACAGTTTACACTCAACTGTGCAACTAGATCATGGCCTCCCCCCCCCCTTCCCCCCTCCATTCCCCCCTCTCTCTTTCTCTTTCTCTTTCTCAAATGTGCCTCTATGTAAATTTAGGGTTTTGAATTTATTTAAATTTGAATGATGGTCGTTTTCCTATTCATATTTTTATTGGGATTTGTCGGAGGAGTTCCTCCCGCATTTCTTCTTATTCCTTCAGCACCCAAAAACTTTAAACATGCAAAATGACTTGATGCAAATCATACAAAAATGTCCTCGCTTTCCTTTTCAATATGAAAGGAGAAGAAAGGGAGAGACGTGTGGAGTTCGCATAGAAACCGGGGAAGAAAATGTAATGTGTGAAGTGAGTACGTATGTGAGTGTGAGGGAGTCGTCGTCGTCTCTGTCTCTTCCTCATCGTCATTTTCATTTTTATATTCTCATTCTGAGGCTCATCGGTGAGGGAAAGTCGATGACGGAATAAAGAGACGCTGGGATTATGATTAAAGTTTGTAGGAATTGTGTGAATTGGAAGCAGGGGAGAAAAACACTCTTTCGCTTCTTCTTCTTCTTCCTCGTCCTTTCGTTATGTCTTCACTGCTCGCACTTTCCCTTCTTTGACAAGATGCAGATGGGAAGCTTCATGACTGCCAGCAGCCAGCCAGTCTCAACTCCATTCCTCCACTCATATAAATGAACTCTTTCCTCCCCACCACCATCACCACTATCGTATACTTTATCCACACACAGATATTTCGGATTTGCACGACATTCACATTCACAGACACACTGTGAAAGAGAGAGAGAAAGAGAAAGAAAGAGAGAGAGAAAGAGAAAGAAAGAGAGAGAAAGACAGTTGGAGAGGAAGAGAAAAGAGAAAGTTTTTCCATTGTGCCGTTTCTTCTTCGTTTTTCGTTTTCTTTCTTCTTTTGCATTCCCATTCTCTTTCTCTCTCTCTCTGTCTTGTTCTTATTCGCTTTCTGCGTCGCTGTCTGTTCCCACAAGTGATGGTGACAATTTTTTTTAGAGCCGCGTGAGAAGGGAAAGAGAGAAAAAAGGCGGAGAAGAAGAAGAAGAAGTGGGAACGAAGGACGAAGAAGAGAAAGTCCCTGTCAAATTGAAGATGTGGAGACTGGATAGGGAATTCAATGTATAATGCAGATGAGATGAGGGAAGTGAGTGCCCCACATGAATTGTCATGCAGACCATGCTACCAGACTCAAAAGAGAGAAAGAAAGAGAATGAGAGAATTGTTGAGAGGGAGAAAGAGAGAGAAAGTAGGAAGGAATGTGAAGGGGGGAGAAAGTTAAATGGGGCTATTGTCCTCACAAAACACGTTCAAAAAGCGAGAGCGAGTGGGAATGGACTATAGTGTGTCGAGGAGAGAAAGAGAGCGGAGTCTCTGGACCGCAACAGTCCCGTCCCAACGAATACGAATACTACTCGCCAGCCACCGTCTTAAAGACACCCGACACCAATACCAACACCAAGATTCAAGATTTGAAGGTTTTTCCAACAGAGTTTTGTGGGGTGACCAACTCCATGCATGCATGGACTCGAGGAAATACCAAATCACTTGCTTATAAATTCACATTCACATTCCTTATCATTACCCACACTTTTATCCTCGTTCACATCCAGACTCACATTTCACATTCATCCGTATAACTTTCATTTCCATAACGCGTTGCCAGCAAGAGAGAGAGAGAAAGAGCGAGAGTTGTTTGTAGTTATGGTTATCTCGTGATGATGATGTTGAGAGAAGATGAGGAGAGAAGGGGCAGGGAAAATAAATACATTCACCCTCTTTCTATTCTTCTACATCTTTCTCAGGGACATGTTTAAAAATTCCGGCTCTGTCGCCGTATTTTGGGGGGGAGAGGGAGCTTATCTGGCGTTAGAGATGGGTCAATTCTTCAAGTAAGTTTAGTTCACGTTGAGAGTGGAGACTGGCGAATGGAGAATGGAGAGTCTGGGACGGATATGGAAGAAATGCAAAGTAGCAAGTCTGCCGAGAGGACACAATGGCAAGTAAGGCGATGGCAAGGATAACGAGTAGTGACTGCCAGTTTAAGTCAACCTCCTTCTCGTTCGGTCGGTCCTCATTCAAAGAAGTTGGGAGAAGTGCAAGAGAGAGAGAGGGAAACGAGAGAGTAAGACAGGGGACGAGAGAGAAGTGTGCTAGAGATGGAGAAGCAGATAAATTTGTTTCCCTGAACGTATAAACAGGGCCCGTCTTTTCCCTCTTCCTCTTCTTCTTTCTCCTCCTGTGCTGCAGGAAAAATGGAGTGGAGTGATAAGGTAAAAGAGAAAGAGAATGAAAGCGTGAGAGAGCGAGAGAGAGAGAGAGCGAGAGAAAAGTGGAAACTGCCTATGTGATGAGGATGAGGAAGACGTTGGCTCGTTGATGATCACCTGGAACTAGTGGAGTCCTCACAAAAGAGTCCATTGTCTGCTGTTGACTTCCATGAGGAGGAGAACTCCAACTCCAGCTCCTCCACATCACCGATAACACTCACTCCAGCTTGGGCTCAGACCTTATCTCCTCATTTTCTCTTCTCCATTTCCCCACCACCACCAACCAACCAACGAACCAACCAACCAAATAACCAACTCACGAACCATCCAGCAAGGAATTATTATTCTTTTCTCACAACTTTCTCCGTCCTAAGCTTTTTCGAATCAATACTCGTTGCTACGGGGCAACCGAGGCTGGAATCACATCAAATTCTACTTTCACACTTAGACTCACTCACTTTCTCCCCGTATGACCCTCTCTCTCTTTCTCTCACTCACTTGCTTGCTAACTCTCTCCGTCATCTCAATTCCCCTTTCCGGGTTCCCTTTCTTCGTTCACAGAGAGGAAAAGAGAGAGAGGAAATCCATGGAGAAAGAATTGAGCTGGCGAGACAGGTTGCAGGTTGTGCTGAGTGGGGCAAAGGCAGTGTGACTTGGTCTCCCTCTCTCCTTCTGCTGTCTCTTCTCTTTTCTCACTCTTTCTGTCTCTCTATCTCTGCTCCCTCTCTCCTCTTTTGCTTATCCCATGTCTCATTTTTTATACGATTTCTTGTGCCGTTAACATGGTTTGACAGGTTGCTCCTTTTACATCAGAATTCAAATCTCACTCTTCAACAACATTTAAATCCCTTTCCGTCCGCCCTCCTTTCTTCCACACTTTTTCTTCTCTTTCTTCATTCAGTCGTGGATTCAGGCAGAGCACGGCTGCTACTGTTCCTCCAACACCCAAACGAAATGGCAGCAAAGGCAGCAAACAAAATGCAAGTCCTGGTCCTAAGCTTCACGTTTTTTATACTCCGTTTTTTTTGTTGTTAAACAATTCCTCGGTATTTTCTCTCACTTTCTCTCTCTCTCTCGTCCCCGGCTTTCACCAATAAATTCCTTTCTAAATCTCTTTTTAGTCTTTCTTTATGGCCATTATATTCAGATTTCCAGTCACTACCAACTCCCAACTCTCAACTCCAAAGAAAAAAGGGACAGAACAGAGAGACGCAACCTAGCAAGTAAACATCATTTCTTACTCCCATTTCCTTTATCTTTTACTTTCTCATTCTTTTTTGTTCGCCATTGGATTATTGAGCCACTTGAAACTCGTTTCCCTCCTCCAAACACACACACAAAAAAAACATTCACAATTTCAAATGTCAACATTCAGGATTTTCAACATGACGTTTCAGATTTGCATCATTTCTCTTCCCCTCTTTCAAAAAAATTGAGCACAGTACGTTGGACATGGATTTTTTTGTGAGAGTGTGATTTAGTACGGACTGGTTGGATGAAGTGACGATGGTCAGAACTCAGAACGTCATAAAAATCTGGGAAATGTGCATAAAAATCTGGTTCCCCTCGTCGTTGTCGTTGTGTCAGCCTTAACAGGGAGAAAACCCTAAATTTCTCATCCATATTTGTCATCTTCATATTGACCCAAATGGAAATTCATGCTGTTGCTCATGTTGGGCTTGTCCTCGTGGTTGTCTCTCTCCTTGGGATTTTGTTTTCCTGTTTTTTTGGCTGTTGCTGTGGAGTTGGCGTTGGTGGAAAGAAAGAGATGGAAATTTATGGGGTTGTTGGGGGAGGGGGGAATGGAGGCCGATTGACGATTGAACAAGGAGCAGTGAGATAATACAGTCGGCTGTTACATTGATCTTGGGAGACGATCAAGCGGGCAGTTATGGACTCGTGATCTTCGTCTCCATGTCCAATTCCAATCCCCTCCCGATGGAAAGAACTTGTCACAGAGTGTCTTTAGCTATAGGCCAAGTGGAAGGAGAGGGAGATCTGAAATGTCAAGTGTCTCCATCCACACGCACATTTTCCCTATCTCTTCATCTCCCCCTCTCTTTCTCTCCTTCCTTTTCCTTTTTACTTGCTACTACGGAAGCGGACAGAATAAAAGGAGAGGGAAAGGAACTGATAGCTTTGTTTGTGGGAGAACGTATGGAGTAGGAAATATACGAAGGGAAAGCAGGTAGTGACTGAATATAATAGAGAATAGAGAGAGAAAGAGAGAGAGAGAACGGACTCGTGTGACTGGGTAGTTGAGTTTTGTGAGTTTTTTCTCTCCTTTCTCCTGCCTTACTCTCAACTGTCTACCTTCCCTTTTCCTCGTCTTATTGCTCTTTTTATGGTTTTTTGAGATGCCTGGACTCGTTTCAGTCAACTCTTGGTGGGAGCCGCGTATTCCCGGCTCCTTCTTTTTTCATTTCCCCTTCCATTTAATAGAACGACGAAGGAAGATGGAGTCGTCTCCTTTTAAATGACATTCAAATCCACTCTCCTCCCCAAGCAGAAAGAGAAACAGAAACAGTCAGGGAAAGGAAAAGGAGAACGCGAGAAATGCAAACAAATGGAACGTTAGTTCGTAGATTCCGTGGGAGTGAAAGTGAAAGTGAAACTGGGGACGTGAACGAGAGAGAACTGCATATGCAAATCAGATCATTTCTTTATTTCTTATTTTCTCTCCATTCCATTCTCCGTTCCCTTGATTTCCCTTTGCGAAAGGATTTTCATTTCATTCGCATTATTATTGTGTGGAATGGGAAGCAAACGTACCCCACCAGAAGCAGTCAGGAGCAACAGCAGAAGAAGACATATTTACCATTTTCTCGGGGATGGAATTGTTTGCGGGGAGTCGGAGCGGAGTTAACGGCACTCTCTGTGACGGCAAGTGGCCGATTCTCGGTCAAATAATGTAACCGTACAAGTTTTAATTAAATGTTAACTGTGATGGAAGGAAATGAGTGAGTCAACAAAACTGGAACATTCGGTAAAACGAAAACTGAGACAGTTTGTTTTAATAATAATAAACATAACAATAATACATAATAACAGTCATCATAATCCATCTTCCTCTGTTTAATTTGGAGAGGCACATGGGAACGGTCTCATTTTCTAGTCCACATATATACTTGCACGGCCACAGCCGACAAATTTCCGTCCGTCTCAATGTCAATAACACTACGGAATACTCAAGGGGATTTGCATATGCGGAATTCCAGTCAATTCCCCCACCGTTTTCAACGATGACCCGGAGCCAGTGGGAACAGCATTTTTTTTGGCTTATGGAAATGTCGGTTGTTGAGGAAAGCAAAGAGAACAAAAAGAAAGATAAGGAAGGCCAAGATGAGGAAATGAAGGGAAAAGATATGGAAAACAAATAGGAAAACAAAGATCGTGTCCTGGATCTAGCGAAATCCGAACAAGAACTTGGAGGCAAAGGTCGGCGAGGAAATCGATCCTTCAAGGATTTTATTCACTCGCTCTCCTTGTTTATTCGCTCGCTCTTCCTCGCTTTCTCCACCAAACTGGCTGGTTCTGGCTCTGCGGTTTACCAAAATATTGGGGAAATTAAATTTTTGTTCATGATGGAAGAAAAGCCGAGGGAGAGAAAGTCCGATCAAGATTTTTGAGTCCAGAGATCCTTCTTCAAGGAAAATGAAAGTTGCTTCTTGTCAATGTCCATGTCCATGAACAATGGACAATGAAGAAAAGGGATCTTCTTCCACCACTTTCTCGTTGGTCGTCGTATCTCCGCGACTCTGTCTCCACAAAATTTAACTATGAATTTATGAGCTCTGAATGAATAATGTCCTTTTCCCTTTGCACTCATCCGCCTTGATAAATACCCTCAAATTTGTAAACCATCAAATTATTGTGTATGCACAAAAACCGGATTGTTTTTTTTTCATTCTGTATAGCCAAACTCCGTCTGAATTATTCCGAGTAAAGTCTCTCAACTTCATTTGAGATTGAGTCCTTTGCATTTTTCATTGGGGAATTTGGGATATTTATACAGATATATTTTAAGATGGGCCACAAAAGACGAAAGAGCCTTTTGATTTCAACCAAGAGATCCTACGGAATTCGACAAATAAAATAGCATACAAAAGTAATTGTGTAGACTCATCATAGGAACAAGGCTAGAATGGAAATGGAATTCCAAATTCAAAAAAAAAAACTTCGTTGTTGTTCTTGCTCTTGTTTTCTGAGGAGAAGCAAATTGAATTATCTGCGACGCAAAAAGGCAATGGATTTATATTTATTCATAAATGAAGAGGACGAAAGAGCAGAGACGGTAAGGAAAGGAAAGAGAGGCAGGAGATTTATTAAACTCTACTCTAGTAGAAAAGGAGGAAACGGAAGAAACTGCAGTTTGCACCATGACAATCTCATTTTAATTATTTTCCACCATTCTTTTCCGTCGTTGCCATCTTCTCTTTCGTTGGTTCGTCACATTTGTTGACGTTATCCCGTTCCTTTTGGTGTTCTACAAGATGTTTGTTTCTGCTCGAGAATTCCAAATGCCGATGCTCCTTCATTTTAATGAGAAAACAAATGTGAATCGCGGATGGACCGGATTTCTAATCTCTCTTTCTCTTTCTCTCTTCTCTCTCTTGCTGTCTGTTTTTCTCTCTTTCTCCGACTTGTTAGAATCCTCAAGTTTGTTCATACACGCGGATTTTAAATTTCCATTTCCTCTTCTCTTGCTTTTATTTTCCATTTCCCTTCGTCGCCCATTCCCATCGTAATTTTTAAGCTCCCAAATTTAAACATTGTGAAGGGGGGAAAACATAAGACACGACGAAAAATGACTTCCTTTGTCTGGAGCTCAGACTGGATTTTTCAAAGGTTCCCATCATATGTATTTAAATTTACTTCCCAATTTTGTTACAGACAACTGCGGACACTCACGGAAACAAAAACAAAGATAAGCGGAGAAATGAGGAATGGAGACAGGGGAAAGGGGGGAAAATAAATATTTAAATTGACAGCAATATAATTTGTTGAATGTTCTGAGACAATCTCAAATAAATCCTCCATTTCCAGTTCCAGTCCACATGGCAAAATACGATAGTAAAAAATAGAAGGGGGGATGAAACAAAGATGAAACATGTCGAGTCTCATTGAGCACCAGCCATGTTTTTTTCATCCTTTTTTTTTGCAAAAAAAGTAATTAAAAAAAGTTAACGAAGGAGGGAAAAAAAGAAGGCAAGGAAGAGAAAGGGAAAGCAAGTGAGTGCGGAGTGGAACAAGTTGTCGGATTCGAGTGGAAGCGGATCTTTCTCTTTCCACACAGTCGGATTCACCCGTATGACTTTCACAACCATCTCTTCATCTTCTTTTTCCAAACTTTCTCTTTCCTCTTTCCCATTCTCATCCTCGACACAACTTTCAATATGGCTTTCCCTTTTGAGACTCGGGATCTTCCCCCACACACCCACACACACACACACACACAAATCTAAAAGATTCTGTGACTTTGACTGTGGCCATCGAATGGGAATTCTAAGCTGCCGCCATGTCCTTGTCAGCATCAGAGTTAGAGTTAGAGTCAAACACAACTCGTTCGTTCGTCGAGGACTTACAACTTACTGTGAAATGAAACGGGCGGCTTCGACCATCATAATCAGAGATTCTTCGTCTTCCAAAAACATCCACACGCAAATCCTAAGTTTGAACTCAAACGGAGAAAAAAAGTAGGGGAAATTCCAATTGTACAGTGTAGAATAGTCAAAAAGACGAGCAAGTTGAAGTTGAGTTTGAGTTTGAGCTCCGCTTTGTGGTGACTTTTTCTTACTTTCTCCGCAAAAAAACACACACACACACAATGCTCAGGTCTGTTATGTTAGAAAGAAAACGGAGGAGAAGGAAAATAAGGTTGAAGAAGACATGAAGGTTGAGGGAAAGAAAGGGAGAATATGTCATTTAATATTGAGCAGATGGGACTGTCTCTTCTAACTTACGTTAGTCCAAACTCCAAACCAATGGAGAATGGAGGAATCTCCTTAGAAAGCGACGACGACGACCATGATGACGAAAAAAGAAGAAAAAACTTTCCTTTTCAAAATTTGTCTTGCAAGCTCTTTAGCATTCAAGGAATGAATGTTGTCTTCTGACGACTCGTAAGCTTAAGCAAATGCTACTGATATGAAGAGGAATAAAAAAGTCCATGGCAAAAAAACGAAACAAGTTCACCGATAATTCCTTCAGAGATTCTATTCAAAAATGTCTGTAGGAAATCCAAATTGAAATTGTGGAAGTCCCAAAGAAAGAGTTTTCTAGTTTTGTGTAGTTGCGGTGGGATGAACTGAATGAAAAGAGAAAGCGATGTTGGCTCTCTGTTGTTGGGAGTAATGCAAAAGGGAAAGGCAAATGCAATGACATTTTCCGCTGACCCCACTGCGCTTCTACCTTCATCTCTTTTTTTGGTTTCCCTGTCGTGTGACTACTGACTGGAGATGGAGGATTCTTTTCTTTCCCATTTTCCTGGGGAGTTTTTGAGTTTGAATTATCATTGAGGAAGAAGAAGAGGAAGAAGGGCGGACTACTCTTTATCCTACCAAAAAGTATAAATCAATAGAACGTGACGTTCTCCCCATTATATTATCCATCCCTTCTCTTTCCTCCTATCCCTCTGTTTTTTCTATACTTTCTCTCCTCTCGCATCTGCAAAGACTATAAAACCAATGGACCAACCTCGTTGGAGTTCCATACGATTTTTCCGACTCTATACCCACACACCGCGGAAATACAGAGAGCGAGAGACAAGGAGAGAGCCGATATGGACGCAGGTAAAAACAAGACAACTTTCCTAGCCAAATTCCGCGCAGAATGCCAAGAAATTCCTGGAACTGGGGCTGGAAATGTAGACAAAAGGTGCTCTTTTTTAAAACTTTTATTGGAGGAACAATTTTTAAATTTATCATCACTAGTTGGAGTTGAAGTGGGAGCCGCCACACTTTTCCTATTCCCTTTTGCCTTTATCACTTTTTTTGTGTGTGTGCAGGAAAGGAAAAGTTTAGTGTGTGTGTGTGTGTAGTTTTCCCATTAGATTAGTTGGTAAAAGGGAAGAGAGAAGGTAAAAGAAGGGAGGAGAAAATGCATCGTATAATCTCCTGCTGTTCCATTCAAATATCAAACCAGAGCCTCATCGAAAAGAACATAACAAAATAAAATAGGTATGCTATTTTCAGGATAACTTATGACTGGATGCATATGGAATCCCACCACAAAACCGCCTGCTCGCACTTTCACTTTCCTCAAACCAGCTTTCCAAAAGTTTTCGCCAAACTTGAGTCAACGAGGAAAAGAGACAGACGAAAGAAGAAAGAAAAGACGGAGAAGAGAGAGAAGAAGAAAGGGAAAGTCAAGTGGCTTTAATTGAAATTCAATAAACTATAGATAAAAAATAAAATAACGTTTTGTCACACACAACGCACAGAGTGAAAGACGAGGAGAAATAGCAGACGAGCGGAAAAGTACAATAAAAATAAAAGTAAAAGAGTAAAAGTAAAGGGAAGTGAAACAGAGAGTGAGAGAAAGAGAGCTCTGTGGGGTCTTACAACGGATTTCCAGTACAAGTCCAGAATCCAAAAAGGATTGTTTGTGTTATTAAAAGAATGGATCTTCAAGTCGTAAAGTAAATACGAGTGAGACACTCACTTTTCCTCTCGCGCTCTCTCTCCCTCTCTCCATCCTATCCCATTGGGGGGAGGGGAGAGAAGTCCCACCGGTTCACTACCAATTTTAGTCCCTCAACTTTCTCGCGAGTCCCTTTATGAGGACATTTCCTTGTTTTTTGTTGGAGTGGTGGGTGGTGGGGAGGGGGAGTTTTACTTTGAGAAAGTTGAGTGGGAGAGAGATTTGTGAGTAGAGTCGAGTAGAGGGATGGGGATGGGAATGGTCATGTAAATGGAGAATGATCCTACCGGATTCAGAATTGTCGATTTGGAATGTGTAATTCAGCCTGTCGGGATTGAACATGAGACATTTCAAGTGTTGGTCTCTCCAATGATTTCATATCCTTTTTCTCTCTCTTTCTCTCTCCCTCTACTTTCCCTCCGCTCCAGACAATCGCCAGAATTAGAATAAGTGCTCCAAATTTAACTGAAGAATAAAAATAAATAAAGTTTTCCCCCCTTCTTCAACTTCAACTACTCCTCTTTCATCTGTACATATCATACTTGGATACATGACGACGGACGGGGAAATAGGAAAGGGGGAAAGGGAAGCGCGCAAAAGAGAAAGAGAAGGGAAAAGTTTCTTTTTTTCTGTCAAACTCGCCGTCACATTTCTCGTCAGTCGTTCTCTATTTTGTCTCGACTTCTATGGATATTCCTTCATTCCTTTTCTGCTCAATGGGAGAAAGTTGAGCTTTCTCTTCGGCTCTCTCCCTCCTGCCTTTCTTGTGCACTTTCCTCGTTACTTTACTTTTACTTGGCTTGGCCTGGCCTTTGAGATGGGACACAACTCCGACCACACACACACACACACAAAGCCTAGCCAGACCTTGCCATTGCTTGTCAATAGTTCTAGGATTCAACTCACTCATGTTACATATTATTTGCGGTGTGGCGACTGGATGTTTCTATTTTTGTCAAGTTGAGCTAGCTGGCGAGACATTTTTGGTGAAATGTAAGAGTTGGCTTGTCGTTCGTCCACCCCGGGTTCAGTTCAGTCTCACTGCTGACGCAGACTGTCACTATTGAATGCGAATATCCGAATATCCAAGGGCGTCTCCATTCGTCCCACTCCTTTTTCTATCTCTTTATGTGTCTATATGGGGGGGACACTTAGGCGCGTATACTTTTCATCATAAAATAGCTCTGTTGTGGGTGACTCATTTACAGCTTCTCTAATGGCTTCCTTCCGAGTTCAAATGTCCCCATTCATTTTCTTATTTTTTTCTCTCTCTCTCTCTTGTCACCACCATTCAACAGCAACAGCCCACCAAAACACAAATCCGTATTGCTAAATCCTTTCACTAAAAATTCTAATATACTCCATTGGATTTTATTAAACTCGTTCAGCCACGAAAACTACTCATTGGCCATTACTCGCTCCTTTTCCTTTCCTTTCCCTCTCCCCCCCCCCCCCCGCGTTTGACAACTTTTATGCTCGCATTTAGATTCCCGATTGCAATCTCTCTAACAACAAGTTTCAATTTTGTTACATGCTCAAAGGATTTTCCATTTTGTGATTTTATGGCGGTGGAACGTGGGATTCGGATGGAAATGTTGACTTGCATAAAATTCCATGTCGTTTATTCCATATTCTGGGGAAGAAAAAGAAGGAGAAGGGGAATCCGCCAGTGTCCTCAGAGCTTTTTGAAATTCTTCATTTACAATTTTGGAGGTACGGAATGGAGGGGGAGAAGGAAACAATTGCCATTTGCCGTTTTACCTGTTAAGCGAAGAGGTGGGGGCGTCACGAGGGAATTTCCCAAGCTCAGACTTCCTCTTTCACTCTCTTTCTCTCTCTCTCTCTCTCCGTTCCATTTTAATTTAAAATTCAATCTTGGGATTTGAACGGGTAGTAAATTCAGGACCTTTCACGAACCGAATAAATTTTCTGTGTGATGTGATGCCAAGACGAAGATGAAGGCGAAGGAGTCGTAGTCGAAGTCGTTGTCGTTGGAGCCGGGAGGGAAAAGTTCAAAGTCTGCTCCTGATCATCTCCTGGCTGGCTGGCTGGCTGGCTTGCTTGAGCTGAGTTTTGTTGAGTTGAGTTGAGTAATGGCAACGACAGTCGACACTGGAGTGAGCAAAGAGTTGATCGTGAGCAAAGTTGACAATTGAAAATCTCTTCCAGCTTCATATTCTGTTTGAGTGGGGGCAGGGAAAGGAAAGGAAATGGGGGAGGAGGGGAGTTGAAGTGCACCTTAGTTAAAAATGTAAAAAAGTGTGAGGAGTAGCAGAAGAAGGAGTGAAAGAAGTTGGATGTACAATAGATGTAGGGAGAACATTACAGATCTGGTTGACATTCCTTTTAAACGAGATGGGACAGTTTGACATTCCCCCACTCATGTCAATATTCCCTTTTAATCTCCGTATCATCTCCCCATTTTCAGTTTTGTACACTCACTCCGTCATCCAACTTTCTCCCCACCATTTTCTATCGATCTTTTCCCAAAGACTTCTTCCTTCTCTTTCATTTTTCAAGGACTGACTGGAATACGAGTCGTCAAAGAAATGCACGTGGAAATCCGAAAGTGGATTTGTTGCCGTCGAGTCTATTTCAATATTTTGGTATTCTATTTCTGTTTCCCCGTCTTCTTTTTCTCGTTTTCGTTGTCCTTGTTGTTGGTGTTGTTGTTGTTGTGTGGAAGTGTTTGGTATGCAAAGGCGAGTTTGGAGTCTCCAGTCTCAATTTTTTGTGTTGTTGCACATGACCAGCCCAAATTTCCATTCCTGTTTTTTCTACCCTGCTGAGGCTGTTGCCAGTGAGTCGAGGAGTGAAAGTGATGCCAGTTTCGATTTGAAGCTTGTCTGAATTTTAGATAACCGATTCCATCAATTTCGTTCCGTTTCTTTCCTTTCCTTTCCCTGCCTCACTCCAAATCCAAATCTCCACTCCAAACTCAGTCGCTCCGACTGCTCCAGATTCTCAAGCTCGGATTTTGCACCTTCCTTTTACCATCGCCGCGTTACCATCAAACACAGATGCAAACACACACACTAATTTTTTCCATATTATATGAAAAGTCAACAGATTTCTCGCGTCTCTTCTTCCCCATTCCCAATTTCCAATCATCCTCACACTACTTCTTTCCTCTAATGCTCCTTTCTTTCGCTTCTCTATATCTCCAGAAAGTTTTTTTGAGTCGGTATGTCTAAGCAGAAGAAGGGAATCAGAATTTATTAGAAAATCCCGTTTGCACACTTGACTTTCTCCGTGTGAATTTATGAGGAATTAAGATGATCGTTCCAGGGAAAGGAAGGGAAGTTGAAAGTTAAGCTCCGTTTTCCCGAGCTGGAAAAAGTGGAGGAAAGTCATGCACAATCCCGAGATACCCCTCTTCATTTATTATATGAGAAATACAAAATGCCAATGCCGTTTTTCGATGCATGAGGGAAAGGGAGCTGATAAATAAAATTGGGGAAAGTGGGAAAATGTTGAAGGAGTATATCAATTCGATATTTTATGCTGAATGAATGTGGATGGTTCCGATTTTGATTGTCCATGTTTTTACATGTGCAATTGGATTAGGCAAAGCCAAACACTTTCTTGCGCTTAATCTGTCCCAGGTGAAACAAAAGCTGGAGGCTAATTGAGGAAATCTAAAAGTCAAACAACACAGCGACTGGACAGGATGGACAGTTTTTAATTACGAAATGGGAAATTTCCCTCCAGGTCATTCAGTTCGCAGGAATCAAAGCTAAAAAGCTGCTTCAAAATGTCATCCGAATGGTCAAGATTTTTTTATTTTAATAGCTAAACGCTTTCAATGTTGCATTTTGAGATTCTAATTAGGGAAATTATAAATACGCTGCGATTGTTGCCGTAGCCTTTCGCTTTTTTGGCCGGAATCCGAAGTGTAATTCTAAATATCTAAATACAGAATGAAAACGTATGCGAGTCTTCAATTCTCCCATTCCACTAGAAAGAAAAGATGTCTCCTGTGGCCTCCGGCATTCTATTCGTCGGCTCCGAACCTAAAAAAGAACTTAATGGGAATTTGCATACATGAAGAATTGGGGAAATTTGCAGCGCTGAATACAAATTTTTAGAGGCTCTCATTTCCATGTTTTTTGACACGAAGAAATGGGGAAGTAGTGCGACTTGGAAGTACAAGGAAAAACTCATCAAATTTGACGATCAACGACTTTCACTTTTACTTTTCCGCTCCGACAATTTGAGGTGACTGTTTCTGTTTCTGTTTCCATGTCTCTTGGCTGGAGGGGAGATGGACTGCTTTTTTAAAGGGATGCTGTCGAAAGGAAGATCTGTCAATGGATCCTTCGTTCAGTGTATTTCTAGTAGAAACGCCGTCAGAGTTGATTACCGTTGTTTCCATTTCTCTGTCTCTGAGAGAGAACAAGGACACGAAGAACAAGAAAAGCGAGAGCATAAATTGTGAAGGGAGAGAGATAATAACGGGGCTGGGAGAGTTGCTAGTGAAGAAAAATGTGAAATAAAAGAAAGTTGGGGGACGGGGGGAAGTGAGTGGGGAGAGGGATGGATTTTATTTTACCTATGGAGAGAGATATACGTGTATATGCAATGGAAGCATTTCGTTCGTGTCAAAAGTTGATTCTTTTATTCGGTCAAAGAAGATTGATTTCCAGGATGGAAGTTTGTGACAGGGAAAGTCTTCTTCTGTCTTCACCTCAGTTTTTAGAGCCAGTTAATATCCATCAAGGAAAGAGAGGAAGAGGACGAGGAAGAAGGGAAGAGATCCCCAGAATGCATAAAACACCAACTCCAGCTTCCCACTTCTTTCACTTTCCCTCCAACTCCAGCTTCAGTTCTGTCGTGTCATTGCGTTCTCCTCTTTTTATTCTTCTTCTCACTTGTCCATTTGAAGCCCTAAAACTCGCAACTTGCAACTCACAAAACTCAAAACAAAAACTCAAACTAATCGCAATAGTCGATTTCTTTTCATTTTCATTTTCATTTGGACTGTTTCTTCATTGGCTGCCTGACTCTCACTGAGTCTAGAGACGAACATTAAACAGTGAAATGCTCTCTTTTTCTCCTTCACATAATCAATTCAAAGCCAAGTCAGACACACGAAGGAAAGAGAATCGTTGGCAACATCCAGCATCTCTAAAACCAACCAACAAATACTAGAGCGAGTGATGACGAGTAAAAATTATATAATGTAATTCGATTCGGATGGGGAATTTATCATGGTGGGGGCGAGGGGGGGTTCGTGCATGACTGCTGTCACATCCAAATCCAACACTGATTTTCCAAGTGCACCTCTCCCCCCATCTCTCTCCCCTGATCATGATCATCCCATAATATGTTTACCCCTCTCCCCCTTCCCACCCCGTACTCTTTCGTCTACTTATAAATCCAACACAGATATTTTCTTTTCTCAACGTCATCTGCTTTCTGCGTGAAAGCGTGAAGTTTGGACGAGTTCCCTTAATGGGATTCCATGGTTTTGTCTCATCCTAATCCTTTTCCCACTTTCTCCCTTCTTTTCTTTCTTTCGTTTTTTCTTTCTTTCTTTCCGCAACAGCAAATATTGCGTCTCATCTCCCCCACTTTTTTTCGTACCTCCCCCATTTTTGCACATTTGCTTTTTGAAATTTTCCGAGAGGAACGAAAATACAAGGGAAATGTTTCTGTTTTTTTGGGAACAGGAATTTGATTTAGCACCCAGGATTTTCATATGTAAACATGTAAAACATACAGTTTGATTTTGGAAGAAAAAGGAGGCGTTGGAGTTGGGAATGAGAAGAAGGGTGGTGAAAACAGATGAGCTCCATGCGGATTCTTTTTCTGTCCAGAGCTCAACTCGATGACAAATTAACTTTTTCAATTCCAGTCCAATTTGAATTTCAATTTATTAAAATGCAATGGAATAGAATCCCATTTTCCTCGTGATTCCCAGCAATGAATCATTCCTCCATATTCCGTGAGAGAAATTGGAGGGAAAAACGGTGTCTGCAGACAATGTTTGTTTGTTTGTCGTGGGGATTTGAAGATTGGGCGAACAATGCAGTTGGGAATGCAGAATGCAGATAAATCCCGTCAATGTCCGTCTGGAGATTCCCCCCATCTCCCTCCATCCACTATCGTTTGGTTTCCCCATTTTTTTTGTTTGTTTGTTTGTTTGGATTTGGATTTGGATTCTACGGGCCATCGTCTAAATATTCTATTCTATTTTCATTTCTAAAGTAAATGGAAGGAAAACGAAGACGATGGAGGGAAAAAAAAGGAGCTAAACGTAAATGACTGCGTGTTTTAGTTGAATCTTTTTCCTCTCCGTCCGCCCGTTATCATTCCAAAGAAGAGAGAGAGACGAGGAGAGTGGGAATTATTTTCTTTTGTACTTGATGGGTTTTCATTGTTGGATGGTCGAATGGACGAAGGGAAAGGTGGGGAAACTAAGTGCCATTTCCCTGCTCATAAGACACAAGTCCAAGTCCACGTTCAAGGAAACCATACAAATACACATACATTTCTCTCTCTTTCTCCACATATGGCTTGACTCGAACTAAGTTTGGGTAAAAGCAGGAGGAAATAAGAGCGAGAGTGAAAGAAAAAGAAAAGAGAGATGGAAAAATCCATTTGAGTGGAACACAATAAAAAATATCGAACATTTTTACGTTTTCTAAGCAATCTATGGATATGGATGGAAGAGAGGTATATAGTCGGACGAGAGAAAGAGAGCGAGGGAAGAAACTATGGGAAGTTTGTTGGATGGCAGTGAAATAGTTCAAGAGTTTCTTTCTCTCTCTCTCTCTCTCTGCCAATTTCAACCATAAGATTTCTTTAGTGTTGGAATGTGTAAATTACTCTGTCAGTATAGCCATCTCCCAATTCACATTCGCATCCTCATCGCCATCAGCCACTTCTTTCTCAACTCCAACTCCGCACACACTACATATAACACACAACCGAAAGTACACTAAAAATTGGACAAAAGGAAAACTCTCTCTCTCTCGCTCTCTTTTCGTTGGCTCGTGTGCAGGAGATACGGATATGGCTGCAACTTACAACGACTCGCTTTCTCTTTTCTTTTCCCTTTATCCGTCTCTCCATGAAATTCGATATTTCTATTTATATTTCCTTGGCTGGTTGTATTTCTATTCCATTTCCAGTCAACATTATATTGTCCATTGTGATTGTGATGTTCAACTAAAAAAAGAGGGAAAGCAAACGAGAGAAAAAAGGAAAGAAAAAGAAAAGAAAAGTATTTGGAGAGAGTCTTAAGAAAATACTTTCTCCTTCACTTTTTCTCTCTCCCTTTTGGAACAGCATCATTCTTTGCTCAAGCACAAATTCAAACAAATAATAAAATGTTCCATCGTCTGCTTTCTCCTGATTCCAAACTCCTTTCTTCTTCTTCGTCTTCTCCTTCTACTTCTGTCTCTCTTTTTTTCCTTTCCTTTTTGCTTTTTCCGATCGAGACTTTCTCCACTCACACTTTCACACACTTACACACACACACACATGGAGCTAATAGCAAGCTATTTGGGGATGCCAATGGCCATCCATCCCGTTATCACTTGGACATCCCAAGTGGGGAAAGTGTGGAGATGCCAAACGGAGCCCTCTTGACCAACTCCAACTCCAATACAAACACAAATACAAACAAAAGCCATGGATTCTTTGCAATTTCCTTTTCCATCATATCCTGACTCAAATTGCAGGATTTATGCAGAACATTTAACTTTAATTCGCCAACTTTGGCTGAGTGTCTCCCAATTTCATTTAGCCCTCTCTCTGTCTCTCTTTCTATTTCGCTACTACGATATATCAACTTTTCACCTTGATGACTCTCCCCAAATATTTGTGTAGTACAAAATTCCGGGAGTGTCGCTTCAAATGGGACTTGATTTGAGAGGAATGACATCCTTTCGAATCCTACCAAAACATCCCATGGAATTCCCATCTCATTTGTATTTGTTTGCCTTGGCCGAGAAAATGGGTAAATGTGGAACGTGAGAGAGAGAGAGAGAGAGAAGTTTCATATGCTGAGTGAGGGAAAAAATGTTGAACATTTTATTCTCCGCCTGGAACTACAATTTTGCTGTATGTATCTGTAAGAAGGAGGAGAAGTTGGCGTTTGTCGTTTGTCGTGTTGGCTGGGATTTTGTGGACCGTCGGCAGAGCCCGACGAGGAAGAGAAAGCAAGAATGTAAATGTAAGCAACAGGAATTGTTAATAATAAAAGAGAAGACTCTCTTCTCTTCTTTTCCCCCTGTTTTCTGTTGCTAAGGAAGCAGTGGAGCTCTTTCCCTCTCTCTCTGTCTCTCTCTCTCTGTCGACTAGTGAGAGAACGACGGAGGGCGTAAAGGGAAAGTGGAGCTCAAGCATGTTGTAAACTTGCTGTCTCCGCGCTTTCATTTCCATATTTCTCTGTGTGTACAAAGAGAAACGGCTGGTAATCGCATAGATGGGAATCCTCATCATCCACATACATGAAGAAACAGAGAGAGAGCGAGAAAGAGAAAGACATTCTACATGTACGATATATGCGCTATATATGTAGTCAATACGCACCTTCTACAGGATCCGGGAACACACATTATTTGAATTTACATGAGCATAATCATTCCTGTGCTTTGCCCTAATTTAAAACAGTTGATTCCGTGGTGGTAGAGGAGACTGTTGAACTAGCGGTGGGATTAATCCTGCTTAGTAGTGATATGGATATGGATTTGGATATGGGCAACTCCAACAACTCTCTGATCGTTAAATAATTTACATTTGTTTAGCTTCTTCCGTTGTCTTCACCCTTCTCCTCCTCGTTGTCGTCGGTAATGAGCAAGAAGCATTGGCGGCTCATGCTAAAGCCCAAGCAAACATTTCCCTCTTTTACTTGCACAATGAGCACTTTGGACGTTGAACTCCAAATTTGCATAAATTCCTCTTATCAACAAATCCACATTTCTCTCTCTCTTTCTCTTTGAATAATTCTCACTCTCAACTTTCTCATTTGCCTCGATTCTCTTTGAATTTCATGGAGTGAGCGACGAGCAAAAGAACATTAAAAATCATTCACAATTTACATTTAAAAAAGTATGAAATGTTAATAAGCCTTCACGTTGGGTCATAATAAAGCGGTGGGTGGCAGAGAAGAAATGACAAAGTGTACAATTCCATGCACAATCTTGTTCTATTTATAGTTTTGGCAGGGGGTCAAATCCTCAAAACAAGGAAATGAATCTTTGGCTCTTACATCTGTTTCGTCTTGGTCTTGGTTTGGCCCATCCGTCCGTCCATTTGTCGGTTCGTGGATGCAATGGAAATTTTATAATTTCATTCTCATTGTTTGAGGAAATCCAAAGATTTTCCCAATCCTTTTCCTCCTCTTCTTTCCCCATTTCTCCATGGGGAAAGAAGGAGTGAGTGGAAAATTCTAATGAGACGAGCAGTGAGAAATTCATTAATTAAAAAAAAAAAACTTTGCTGATGAAGTTTCGAGAGGAAAACCAACGAGAAAGAAATGGGAAATTTAATTTTTTGGTTAAGGAATGAGTTGAAAAATTTAAATGTACTTTTGAAGCATCCTTTCCTTTCCTATTTCAGGTAGAGGTAAAAAAATATTCATAGTTTGCATGTGAAGTGGAGAAAGTTTGGGTTTTCCCCGTTCCTGGAAATTGACAATACGGGGAAAGAATGGGGAGATGAAAGTTGTGTTCAGAAATTAAGTAGCTTTTAATATGCAGTGAATGATGGGGAATGGAGAGAGAGAGAAAGAGAGACAGACGAAGACGGTGAGATGGACAATGACAAGGACAATGCAAACAGTTTTTAGTTTCCCTGGAATAACAAAGCGAAAAGAAAGAAGGTGGATCACACACCACCACCAACGACAGATGGAAAATGGGAAGGTTTGCAAGTTCAAAGGAAATAGAAAGCAAAAGAGAAAGGCGAGCAGGCTGGAGCACACTCGTCTCTTCTCCATCACAAAGAAAACCATGAAGAGAGAGAGAGAAAGAGAGGGAACGAGAAGGAAAAGGAGACAAAGAGAGAGGCCCACAAGTGCAGGACTTGAGATTCAAGATTGATCTGAGCTTTCGTCCTCCATCCCTCCCTCCTTTCACTCTGTTTTTACTTTCTCTCTTCATTACTTTCTCTTCTTTATTTCTCTTCTTCACTCTCTCTCTCTTTCCCTCTTTATCTGTCTCTAACATGAATTCTTTGTATTCCTTATCAAATTCCGCCTTTTGTCTTTGGGATCCATCCGAAGGATAGTGAGAGAGAGAGAGTGAGTGAGAGAGAGAGAGTGAGTGAGAGAGAGAGAGAGAGAGAGAGAGAGAGAGAGAGAGAGAGAGAGAGACGGAAATATATGCAAATACAAATGGAGACACAACACACTTTCCCCTCCCCCTCATCCCCCCACCAGCCCTGCCTTTTTCCCTTTTAACCCAAATTTTTTCTTTGTTACTTTCCTCTGAAATTCCGAGAAAATATCGAATTGCTTGCAAATTCAGAGTTCAATTGATGATTGGCTCTTTCCTTCTCTTTTATTTGAAATCATAAAGGATCCAACTCAAATTTGAAACATATCACATAGTTGTTCATCTTTTTCCTTTCATTGTCCCATCATCACAATGAGAATGACAATGACAATGAGAGATTTTGCATGGCAAAAAAGATGGTTCCGTAATGGACACAATATCCTGAGGATCCTGAGCTCCAGAGCACCCATTCAAATGGGCGCTCCTCGAGCTCCTGACATGCTTTCATTTCATATGTGATGTCATCCCATCAGTTTGATTTTCACAGGGATGGGAAGTGACAGTGCTTGCTGTGTATGGAAAAGGAATGAAGAGCTCACAACTGACGAGGCTACGTTCGTTGCTGGTAGTACGCCAAAGCGTATTGATCGTTGATGTGACCTTTGTTGAATTGGTGAGAGAGAGAGAGAAACGTGGTTGTTGTCATTTGTCCACTGTTTTCCCTTCATTGCCTTCTTCAGTTGCCCAGGCAGCCAGAGAGCCTGGGCAGATTTAATTAAGTAGGAATAGCAATGGAGAGGCATCATCCTGGTTCATAGACTTAGTTGCATGGACTCGGACTGGAATTTCCCTAGAAATGAAATGAAACGGGTGCGTGTGTCCGTCGTCGTCTAGTCAGAGGGGAAACACGGGGCAGCCCAGGTGGATTTGCTATCATCCTCCATCCAATCCATAGAGGACTGCTGCAAGGAGAGGAATGTGGTGGAAATGGAAATGTAAAGAGATGTGGCGATGGGATGATGATGAGAGTTTAGAATTTGTTCGAGTCTAGGTCGATATTTGTACTTGCATTTACATTTATCGTACATTGTGAGTTGTGGAGCTCACGCGCTCCATTACTATTTCTACTACTCGAAGAAGAGTTGCAAAGAATTGCGTTCTCCCCCATGGCAATCGCAGTCGCACTCATTCACTTGACTTGAAACTGTATTTGTATTTGACTGTGACTGCCACAGGAAAAACCACAAGCTCTTACCATTATTTCCAGTCCGATTAGCAACAGCTAATTCATTTCCCAACTTTCACTCCTTTCCTTGTCCTTTATGTCTCCTCTCGATTCCTCAAAATAAAGCTCATTTTCAATTAATCCATCTCGAGAATTAACCGCCGTCATCCCAAATCCCAAAAGGAAATTCCAAAATCAACAGCAAAATCCAAATTAGTTGGTCTCGTTAGTTCTTTGGGTGATGGGCGGCTCCTTCTGTTTCCTCACAGTGACGACGACGTTCACAATCACAATCACAATCATCTCAAATTATTTCTAATCATTTCAATTTCCATTTCCATTCTCATTCCATTCCATTGGCCACCACAAACCGAACACGAAAGGAAATATACAGATATATGTGTTATTCAAATGGACGTGAGGATTTCCCTGTCGGATTGTTTCATTTCCCTTCCTTTTTATTGTCTGCTCACGCCATTCTGAATGTCCTGAATAATTAAAGCGCTTTTAGAGTTTTAGTTGTCGGGATTCTAACTCCGTCCATGTCCAGATTGGGCCCACAGAAAATCCTTGGTGGACGAATTGGATTAGAAATATGAGGAGGCCAAATTTATGGGGAGCCGGTTCTCTCTTCTCTAAGTCTAATGTGAATGTCCATCAAGAACCGTCAACCTTCGAGTCCTACAAACTCGCAAACTCTCACAAACATCTAAAAATTTCCGAGAAAACGGCCTCAAAGTCTTGGACATATTTCTCAAGGATTTTTGTTGTGAGTTTGTATGATTGGAATGATTGAGATAAACAATTCAAAGCATTGAATAGTTCCATGAACTGTAAAATTCATCATGCTTCATGGTGATGTTTTCCCTTTGCTCAACATTACAATAAGTTGGTGATTTCCCCCCGTTAACTTTAGTTTTATGTTTTGGGATTTGTGTTTGGCTTTTGGACTGTTTGGATTTGGACTGTTTGGTCAGTTGAATTGCATTGTATTTGGATTGGATTGGAAATAATTGGATGGAGCCCGCAGTCGCTGGCGATTTTATTGACAGATTGAAATGGCAAAACCCGAAAAACTCCAGCAGCGAGTTTTGTCCAATATTTTTTTTTGCCAACTTTGTCTTTGTCCAAGGGAAACGGATGGAAAGTTGAAGGGAGGCTGCTTCCTAGCTGCTTGCTTGTTCTGGTTCTGATTCGGATTCGGATTCTGTATCCCTGTCAACTGCACCGAACAGTCCCAACACTTGTGGTGGTGTCTTTTAAGGTTATGCTGGCAGTAGCAGTAGCAGTAGAGATGCTCTATATTTGATAGCCCTAGTGCTTTTAACTTCTCTTCTCGTTCCTTCCTTTTCCTTCGTTTTCGTTTGTAACGCAAGTAAAAGGAGGCGAAGGTAAAAGGAGAAGAGGAACTGCTGGTTAAACATTTTCCACCCGGATTTTTGCGGCTCGTGGGTTTGCGTGTGTGTCGTGTCTTCCCCTTGCCTTCAGTCTTCTCTATTTCTCCATTCCTATGTCGTGTCGTGTCGTACATCATGGCCGAGATTTTGCAAGTCTGCAACTCCAAACCCCAAAATCCACAAAAGCCGAGGGAAAGTTGTGAACGTGAACGTCGGCGACGAGTGGAGTGTCCGCGTGATAAATTCATTTCATTTTCCCCACGCCCTTATCCTCCTCCATCTCCATCTCCTCTATTCCTCCTCGGATATCCAATATGTATTCCTTCCCAGTCGTCACAGTTTCCATTCACTCGCATTCACATCCGGATGACCAATCTTAAATCTATAATTTCTCCCTTAATTCCATGTTTGAAATAGGAAATAGGTAGCCTTAGATTTTGAGAGTTCCGTCGGATTCTCCTCTTTTTGTAACAAGAGGAGAGAATCATCTACAGAATCATCTGTAAGTCATCTGTTTCTGTAGTTTGTCGTTTGTCGTCTGTCGTCTGAGCGTCTGTATAGTCTGGGTTTTGTGAAGGGAATAATTAATATCGATTGAGTGAGTGAGTGTTGGTTGCTTGTTGGTAAGGATGACGGATGCGAAACTGTGAAATGTGTACGAGAACCAGAGCGTGCCCTTCACAAACACGACAAAGAGAGAGAGAGAAAGAGAGACAGACGAGAAGCAGCTTTTCGTTGTAGCCATGCGAATGAAGAGATTCAAAATTGTGAGGGATTCCTCGATGGATCCCCTGCCTGCTCGACTCACTGCCTGCCTGCCTGCCTGCTTGCTTCTCTCCTTAATCACTATACACTATGGAGACTGTAACTGTAACTGGAAAAAGAACGAGTACATTTATCGATCTCCACGAAGGAACAACCCAATAATTATTTTCCGCTAAAGGCAAGGCGCACTATAGAAAGAGATAGAAACAGAAAGAGAGATGGAGTTGAAGTTGGACGGATTCTGCATGTTCTGTCTGTCTGACTTTCTTTTGACTGGAATCACCTGATTTCCATCCATATAGTCCTCCAGCATCCAGACAGCCATTTAGGACAATAAGGATGAGACGGCAATGACGAGGGAGAAGGAGACAAAAAAATGAAGCGAGGCAATGGGGAAGTTGTAGCCGGTCTGCCCCCCACTTTTACTGATTGATCGACCAAAGTTGTGAGTTTTCTCGCAACTCAGTTCAGTGTTTCAATGGTAGACTCTTCATTCATTCATTCACTCGTTCCACATTCACATTCACAAGTTTTCTAGCTCACAGAAAACGGAGACACGGAGACAGTGGACAAAAGTCAAAGACGGAAATGTCGTTGAGCGAATGTCATTGCTGGATCCGCACCTTTGAACGTTGCCTTCCCTGCCCCATCCATGATGTGATGTACTCACATCTCGGGCAGATTAAAAGATGCGGGAAAAAGAAGGAGAGAGAGAGAGACAAACAGACAAACAGAGAGATAGAGACTGTTCCAAGAAATCCCTGACACATCACATTAACTTTTGGAGGAAATAAAATATTTTATTTTATTATTCTTGGGGAATTTCCTGGATAGTTTTAACTTGTGAGTTTTTCCTTCCCTTTATTTCTCTTCCTTTCTCTCTGTGTGTAAGAAAAACTCCTGACGCGCTCTTTTTCCTTTTTCCTTTCCCCTCTTTTTTTCCCCGGATTCCCTCCAACAATTCTACATTCAATTAGATTATTTCAGACTTGATTGCTTATCGTTAGTCTACTCAACTGAAAATACGTTCCACATTTAACGTGAAGACGCGGGGGAAATGCAGGGAAATGGATGGGTGGGGAATGTACATGCAAAAGTATTGTAATGTTATGTTCCCATTCTATCTGTATTGCACACACATACGCGCTCGCTCTTCTTCTCTCCTTCTTTCCTTTTCCTGGAATCCAAATCTTGTTCATCCGTCCTCTGAACTGAACTCAAGTGAAGGTAGTTGTAGTTTTCCCGTCTTCTTCTTCTTCCTCTTCTTCCTTTTCTTTATCTTTCTTCTAGCTTATCTTTCGTGTAGAAGGAGAAAAGTTTCTCCTTGAGCCAAACTCAAACAGAAGGGAAAATACAAGGGAAGAAAGGGAAGGGATACAGACAGAACTGTACAGAAAAGTAACTGAAACTCTTTTCCTTCTCTGCGACTCGTCTAAAAACAACTGTGGAACGAGCCCAGGACAGAGAGAGAGAAAACTCCAACAACTTTTTCCCTTTTCCCCATTTCACTGTCTGCGTGCAAACTTTCTCGTACTCAGCCAGGAACGACGATGATTTTATGTTTCATTTTATTCCCTATTCTTTCGATCACCCCACCACATTCAACATGGACTGCCTGCCTGCCTGCTTGGCTGGCTGGCTCCACTCTTTGGTCGGTCAATAGCACACTTTTACTTTCTGTTTCACTTTCTCATGCCAGCCCACGTGTTCGACTCCCCCTCCCCCCTCCACCCCCAACGCTTCCTCCTTCTTCTTCTCGCCTACGAAAAATTACCTAATAAATTTGAGAAATCATGAAATATTGTTAGGGGAAGAAAAGGAAGATTTTTTTAAATTCCTTTAATTAATTGCCTTTTCCAGTTCATGGAGAGAATGAAGATGGTTGCTTTGTTTGGATGGGGATTTAACGCATCTTGCAAGGAAGAAATTTATGAAGGGAATGCACTGGCAAACATTTGCCGTGTGCGTGATGAATGGTGGGAATTTACACAAGAGAAAGTCACATGCAAACGCGCCATTCTGTGGGAAAGGATATTCAAAGAGAAAAAAATACAAATAAACAAATCTGTCTGTAGATGTGAAAATGTGGGGGGATATTTTAGGCTTTAGGGGGTGGTGGAAAGACATATTAGAGAGTGAGAGGAAGAAAAGAGAGATGAAAGTGAGTTGTGGGTGCCGAGTGTGAGGAGTTACTTCCATCCGCACATGTTGGTATGTCAAGCATTCCAACAATTTGAGTTTCGCCATGTCTTCACAATTCCAGGATGCATTTATTTCTTTAAGGCATCTGTTTAATATGCAGTCCATCAACGAGAGAGAGAGAGGGTAAGAGAGAAATTGGTTGGGGTCTCTTTATTTATCGTTGTCCCTGTGTCTCTTTCAAATGAGTTTTACATCCTCAAAATTTCATTTTGCGTCTCTGTTCCGAATGTCACCACATTCGGATGGATTTCCCATTTGCTTTCACTTTCTTTCCCTGTCCGTTCTCATCGTCGTTGAATTTCATTCCATCCTGAGTTTATGGAGGCCATGTGGATTCCTCTTTCCTCGAACGGTTTGGTTTGAAACGTTTTACAAAGTTCCTTCATTCGTTCATTCATTTAGTCACTGAGAGATCATGAACAGTTTTTTTTGAGAAAACCAGCCGTCAAATTTATTCGATAGCAGTTCCCTCCAAATCCTCTCCTCCTTTTATTTTTTCAATGCTATCCCGATAGGAAAGTTGAAATGAGAAGAAAGGATGGATTGAGAGACAAAGACAGGGAGAGAGCAGAAGAAAGGCATCTCGACTTTCATCCTCATTCATTCTCATGCATATTTATGAAACCTCGTCTGCATGTAACGAGGACCTGAGAGAAAGCGAGCGTTGAAGAACTTTTCCTCTGCTTTCTCTTTCCCTTTCTCTTTTTTGTTGGAATTCGGGATTTGAAATCAAAATAAAGGGAAAGTAAAGCCCAATTTATATTGTGAATTGTCAAGATTTCCTTGTAAGATTTCCATCATCACAACCAATACTACAGGCAGGCTGGCAGGCAGGCCGAGGCAGAAGAAGAAACACACGAAACAATTTCATGGTTGTCAGCATTTCCTTTCCCTCTCTCACAGCCCCATATTTTTATTTTCCCTACAGCCATGGAGGCAACCGTTCTCTCATTCTCATTCTCTCTCTCTCTCTTTCAATTTATAATCAGAGACCCAGCCAGTTTTTTATTCTAAGGAATTGAAATGATACAAAATCTGTGGGGAGAATACTCAAATTGTTTGACATCTTTCCTCCGTTCATCATTTTCTCTCTCGTTCATTATTAGCTACTTTTGCTACTCTCGCTACTTTTATTGTCAGTCGTAGAACACGCTGGAGTGAACTCCACAATGTTTTCAAGTTTAAATCCAGCAAAGCATGCAAAATGGTGGCAAATTCGGAGAAGCTGATGAATCATACTGGATTGCGCGTGACGCGGTGACAGTGAAGCCAGTGAAATTCATAATAAGGAGTCGTTAAATGGGATAATGGATGAGAAATAGTGCTGGAGTCGGCTCATTTCATTCCTATTTCATTTTCGACTTTCAAATTTCAAATTTCAACTTTCTCCTCCTCCCAATCCCCCTCCCCTTCCTCCTCCTCCTCCTCCTCCTCCACTTCCCTCATCTCCCTGTTCGTTTATCAGTGGAGAAATCCGGAGGAAATTGCACGTCCACCCCATTTTTTTCTTCTTCTTCTGCACAACAAAAATCCTTGAGGATTCTTTGATCGTGGTTTAGGAAATTTGAAAAAGGGAATTTATTGGAAAGTTGCAAATGAAAATCCATTAGAAAATGATGGATTTCCTTGTGACTGTGACTATGGAATGGATATTTGGTGGATGCAAATGGATATTTCAAGTTTTTTTTCTTCTCCCCCATCCACCGAATGCCAATCGAGAAATGGAGTGTGTGTGTGTGTGTGGATTCTCGAGGATGAAGAGAAAACGGTGTGTGGCCGCCTTCACTGGATTTGAATAAAATAATCAAATTGATTCGGTTGGAGGGACTAGAGAAAGTTGGGTTTTTTTTCTTCCTCTTCTTTTGTGGATGATTTTAGTATTCAGTTGGGCTCTCCTTCAAGAGGTTTGTATCAAGTTTTCATGGCTAAGAAGTGACTCGGAATATTAATTCCCAGTTTAGAATATAAATGCTTAATGGCTCCCCCCCCCCCCGAACCAGAACAGGCAAAAAATGGAAAGCAGCGAGATGGCAAAGGAAAAAAGAGAAAAACTCGCCACCGCGCGCACATCACACAGTACACCACAGCAGAGCACTCTCAACTCATTCCAATGGCTTTCAAGTCCTCTTCTTCTTCCCCTCGTCCACATGAATATCTGTAAAGATGAAGATGAGGAACGTGAACGTGAGTAACTTACGCTCCCATTCCACACGACCACCCCCATTCCCCCCTTTCTCCTCATTTGCTCTATATACATACGATATATATCGTATATGCAAATGTATATGGGGAAAAGGCCAGTTCAAGTCGATTCAAAATTAAATGTCTTTGTGTATATGGCTTTGACTGTGGAGTTGAAGAGCCTTGAAGAGACGTTCTCTTTCTCTCTTTGTGTCTGACTGGAAATTCCTTTCTGAGAGGATTCGCATAGTTACGGCAAAGGGAAACAGGAAACGGGGAAGAGAGAAAGTTTTGATTTTATCAATCAAGTGAGTTATAACTAACGGGCAAACCGTCGTCGTCCTCGTCCGCCTCGCCACCAAGCCAAAACGTGAAAATTGGAAAAACTTTAAGAACTCAAACTAGAACGAACTGGAGCTGGAACTGGATTTAAAACGGGAAAGAGAAAGAGAATGAGAATGAGCGTTGAGAGCTGGAATTGAAATTGAGCCACCAAGTTTTCTCTCTCTCTCTCTCTTCGCCTCGCTTTCCCAACTTTCATTATGACTTTGTCAACTACCTCCCCCCCAACCAACTCTCTACCCCCACCTCCCATGTTTTTCCCTTGATCGATTTTGATGAGGATTTTTTTTTCACCCATTATATTTTTCTCATTTATTTTGAAGACGTTGGGGGGAAAACGAGGATGTTTCCATTTGGATTCAGAGGATTTTCGAGGGAATTCGATTGGAATTTGGAAATTCCCGTGTGTTTTTTCTATTAAAATAGCTTTTGATTGTTGGAGCGTCTTGAGTTAGTTGGTTGGTTGGTTGGGATTCTCAAGTTTGTATTAAGTCCATTCAAGTTTCATTTAATTTGGAAAGGAGTTGTACACGTCTTTTGTAGTTGACTCGCTATGGCTGATGAGAGTTAAGTGGAGGGGAGAGAAATAGCAGAGAGAGACAAGGAAATGGTGAGTGTGTGTGTGTATGTGTGTGGGTAGATGGGAAGATGAGAAGATGTGGAATGGGGAGAGAACATGAACATATGGCGGGTTAAACTAGTTGCCACTTTGAATTACTCCCGCCACACTGCCCCAAACTTTCATTTCCAGTCAAACAGCCCCATTTCCTTTTGAACATCAACTTTCTCCACTCGCCCAGACCCCAATTCATGGCGACCCAGAAATGTAAGAACAAGGAAAAGAGACCTCCATGAAATCAAAAAAATTTCAACATTCGCAATCATATCCAATTCGCAATTCGCAATTCACACAGATCGAGTCGACTCGAGTCATGAAATGAAATGAATCCACATGTTTTTCTATGGTAAAAACTGTTCTTTAGCCTCTGTGTCAGCTTCAGTTCACTCACTTCCAGGTTTAAACAAATAACACAGGAAATAACCATCCATCTGCATCAAAGGATTCACTTTTTTTTGAACTTTTGACGTTTCTTGTCGTCTTTAAAAAAAAATGAAAAATGGAGAGGCAAAGGAAATGAAGAAAGACTCTTCTTTCTTCTTCTCCGCATAATACACGGAGGACTCCCCACTGGCTGGATTTTCTAAGCCTGTTTACCGTTTTACAATGGAGAGGAAGTAAAAGAGAGAGAGAAAGAGAGTAATAGAAAGTGGGGAGAAAGTCTAATTTATTATTTATTTATTATGATTTCCTCAAGTCATCATTAAAGTTGGGGAAACATAAGAGAATGGCGATGAGTGTTTATAAAATATCAGCCCACTTCCTCTCTTCCGCTTTTCTCTCCTGTAATAAACACGGGAATGGATTTCCAAGTGTGTAGTTTAGTTGGAGAGGCAAAAGAGAAAGCAAGGAAAACCACACGGAACATGAAATAGAGAATACAGACAGAGACAGTCGGTTGTCGAGTGGAGAAAGCAGGAGGAGAGAGAATGAAAATGCCGAGTTAAGAAAGTGCAATATTTCAGAGATTACCTCCGAGACTGATTGTCTGTATTTGGCTTTCCGGAATCCAAATTAATCCCGTGGGTCTTGAGAGCGTGGTCGTTGGGCCTAATCTAATTATAACAGAGCTCCTCCACACCAACAACCCACTTCTTCCATCTTCTCCTTCTCATTCATTCGCACTTCTTAACAGCCATGACCATTTCCCTCCCAAATTATCATAATTCTCATTCGAAACGTCCACGCAGCTTTTCATTAAACCCAATTTCTCCCCTAAAAAACTCTGATTTCTCCTCTTTTCTTTTTTAAGAGAAAAGAAATGGTGGAGCCTTAAATTTCGGAATGTGCTGTATGAAATCAAAATGGCTGGCTACAAAAGAGGCAAGAAAGTCCTTGATGGTTTTTCCAATTTCTTTGTGTGTGGTCGTACCTGGAATTTTCTGGAGTGGGGAGAGTTAATTAGCAGTGTACATTTTTCCATGCTGATGAAATGAATTGGCAGTGTCTGTGTGTACTCGGTCAATTTTTTATGGAGTCTTACGATTGAGTGGTTCCCTCTCCTTGAACCACCGTCCGTTAAGAGGAGACAACCACGACGAAGACGACGACGTTCCATTTGGGAAATTGTTTGTCCATTGTGCACCACCAATTCCCCCACTGCTCACTGTCTCTTTCTTTCTCTCTCTTTTCTGATTCTTCCCATTTCTCTGCATCCATGAACTTGAATAGCAAAGAGAATGTGAGGATGGGCAAAAGGATGTGAGGAGAGCGAAGGAGAGAAAGAAAAGTGCCCGTATGTCTTCATATCTATATAGAAGAATAGACAGAAAGAGGTGGAGAGAGAGCAAGGAGAAGAGAGGAAGAGAAAATAAAAGGAAGTGAAAGAAGAGAAAGGGAGAGAGGAAATCGACATGGAATAGAGATTATGTGTGGCTCCACTGTCCTCCGTATTGTGAAGACAATGTGTTCTTCGAGAGTATGAGTGAGCGGTGAGGATATTGAGAATGGGAAAAGTATTGGTGGGTTGTGGGTGGGGAAAGGAACGGGCAGGGGATTCCACTCTGAAACAGATGCAGTTTGTGTATTTTATCCTACAAATCATACTGCCTCCGTCTTCTCTTTCTTCCTTTTCCCCATGTTCTTCTCTTCATCGTATGAACATACTTTCACCTTTTATTTGTGTTTGTCGAGTGTCGATGGAATCGTTTAGACTGGCTAAACATGCGGGAAAGAAAACAAATAGATAGTTGCGTGTCTTTCAGGCTGTATATATATATGTGTATGTGTGTGTGTGCATGGGGAATCTGAGGAAGCCGAATCTCCACAAATATGAATCCGCACACAAACACATACAGAGAACGAGGATTGAGATCTCTTTCTCTCTCTCTCTGCATCATGATCCAACTTCAATCGGAGGTTTCAGCACTTTCTCTTCGCTTTCACTTTTTTGTCCACGTTCTCGTTGTGTATTCGTGATACACGCGAGGAATTGAGAGTGCGAGGGAGCAATAGAGACTTGGCTCCCGTGTAAACACTCACATTCAACATCCAAATTCCCAGAATGGAAAATGTAAAGTATTCCCACTAACGTCGACCCCCTCCCTTTACTCCCCCTACTTGCTTTCTTTTCGTCTCATACTCTTTTTATAAGGCTTTCTCTTTCGCTTTCTTGGTGAGTCCATTCGGGAAAAGTCCCACATAAATTTCCGTACTTTCTCTTTGGTTTTGTTTGACGGTGGTGAGTGTGCTGATATCATAATAACCACTTCACATGTTTTCGCGCAATCTCTTCACATGCTTTTGTATTAATCCGGTATAGTGAAGGTGCTTGTGTTTGAATGTATGTGTGTGGGTTCTGCTCCAGTGAAAACTTTCCTTCTGTTTGCACCTACTCAACTGCTCATAAGAGAACTCACATGAGCTACAGAATCCATCCTTGGTTACAATCCATTCTTGGAATGACAAAACTCAATATGCCCACACAGACAATCATCGTCAGATGGAGAAACAGAAACAAATAGTGGATTTCTGTGTGTGTGTGTGTGTGTGTGTGTGTGTGTGTGTGTGTGTGTGTGTGTGAGAGTGCGTGGTCGGTTGGGAATGACGAAGATGCGGCTCTGCATATTGCGACAAAAATAAACTGTTACTCTTTCTCTCTCTCCATTCTACGCCCGATAAAATATAACGAGAGAGAACTTTCTTTCACTTTCTCTTTTTCTCTGTTTCCTCTACAACTCGCCAGCCATCAATTTTCACTCAACTTAAAATCCAAAGGAGACTCGCAACTCCAGATGACTCCACACACTCTAGACTGACTCTCCATATGCAAGGGAAACTGATGCCGCTGGCTCAATCTTTTTCCGCCTTGTCACTTCCCTCGAGCTCTCTCCCATTTTTTCCTCCAGCACTCTTCACTTTCATCCTGAGTGTTTTTCCTTTCCCTTCTCTCAATACCCAACTCCCGTCTGCTAATTCTCTCGCTTTTCCCTTTCACATGCACAAACTCCCACTCCTGCCTGTCTATGGTTGTGTGGACAGCCAAGGAAAACAGAGGAAGAGAATTAAAAATGCATTATTCCTCACATTAACTCTTTTTCAAATTATCGTGTCCCTGGGACAAATATGGCCACATTTCTCTCTCCTTAATTTCTGATTTTGCATTTCCCACTTTCCCGCGGTCCTTGTGCAAATTCAATTAAAGGTCCTTCAGCTGTCCTCATGTTTGAGCATTCCTGTATTTTTATTCGAAATTGAATGCGCCCCGGTTGGCAAACATTGGTTTTGGTTGTTCTATTTCTCCACATTCGAGTTTGTTTGATGATGATGCGGGAGGAAGCAGTTGCAAAATATCTGGGACGATTCAAAAGGACTGAATTTGAGCACTTGGAATTCGGATTGCGATTAGGATTTAAATTTAAATGTGTTTTTCAAATGGCAAATGGTAAATGGGACTTGTGCTCGTTGTTTCTTTTTTCTCGTCTGGGATGATGGCAAAATGGTCTGGGACACTGGAAGTTGTGTTTGTCGTTCGTCCTGCATTAAGAACAAACGAACTGTGTAGGAAATTGAAGGCGTTTGTTGGTGGGGAAGAATTGAGAGTAAATAGTTGAAGTAACGATTTGTGCGAGTCCATAGAAACGGCGGAGGAAAGGAATGAAAGAACGGTCGTGATGGTTTAACGCGTAAAAGCGCATCGTCATTACTTTGGTTCACATGGATAGAATGGAAAATGGAAGAGGGAGAAATGGCAAGAGAGAGAGAGAGGAAGAGAGGAAGAGTGAGTGAGTTGGTTGAAATGATATTGCCTAAACGTATGGCACCCCACAACATGATTTTATGGCCCCGTCTACAACGTGTTTCTTTCTATAATAACGCAAGTACATGCCTCAACCAACGAACCAACCAGCCAGCCTTCATTTCTCCCACTTGGACTTGCATGCCCTGTTGGGAGTTCTCTTTCTCTTTCCCTTTTTCTCTCTATCCTGGATTTCCCGGTCCGGGCTCAGCTAATGTTTGGCATAAGAAAAGGACGCAGCATGAGAGTGAGAAATCTTGGAGGAAAAGTAAAAGCAATGTTCTCCATGAAAGGAGCCCCCTTCAGCCTTCAGCCTTCAGCTTTCCCTCCATTTCCATCTTTTTCTCCTTCTCCTTCTCCTTCTTCCTCTTCTTCTTTGACTTTCACTTGGAGTCTTTTCCTCTCCGAGTTTTATCCCATCTCATCTCACAAGGAAAGGAAAGGGAGAAAGGAGAGAAAAGGGGAGAGGAAGCTGGAACTGCTTGCTTGCTCAAACAGAATCCTCTTAAAAGGTTTCCCCATGCCATTCCATACTTCAAAAAGTGATTGTCTTTCCGCCTTTGTTTCATCTTCTCTTCTCTTCGTTCTCTGTTGTCTCGATGACTGAAAACACAAACAGAGAGAGAGAAAGAGAGAGAGCGAGTAGAGTCGACTACTTCGGAGCATCCTTAATGCAACAACATAAAGATTCCATATCCATAGCCATTTCCATACTGACATTAATTCTACATTTTTAACATAACCAGCAAAAGGAAAAGGAAAAGGAAAAACGAAATCGGGGAGGAAGGCGGAGAGACACGCATTTGCTCTCCCTCTCTCTATCTTTGTCTTTGAAAAAGATGAGGATATGAAAACAGGATGGAGGAGGAAGTAGAAACGAGAAAGTACAAATACAAACTCCTTGACTGCCGTGTAGGACAACTAGAACAAGGCAGAAGAATAATGAATGATATTGTCAATGGAAATGGATGGATGGATGGCAACGGTGAGGAATTGCAAGGGAAACCTAAACGAGAAAAAGAGAAGGTAGAAAACTCTCGGAAGCCATCTCGTTATGTTTATGGATTTGTTTTGCTTCTCTTTCTCCTCCCTTCTCTTCTCTCTCTCCTTCTCGTTCTCTCGTTTACATTTTATCTGGAATTTGGAGCTTGAAGTGAGTTTGTAATGAGGGAAAGGAAGAGTTCGAAGTAGACAAAAACTTGAAGCCGCTCGACAAGTTGAGAAGAGAACCTAAACGGATGCTAAAACTTGACTACAACGTCTAATTATTTCGTCGAACAAACGATTTTTCCACAAACGAGACTCGTGTCCGTGTCCATGTTTTTTTCTAATTTGGACTAATGCGCCCCTCGGTAATTCCTCTCTCTCCCCCTCTCTTCTCTCTCTCTCTTCATCTCTCTTTTTTCTTTCTTCTCTCTTGTGAATGGAAACTTTTAGCTGTAGTGTTTAGTCTTGGGGTTGAGCTTATTGGAAAATGAAAAATAATCCGAATCCCACGATGACGATGACGCTGCATATGGAAAATGAAAACCCTTCTCTTTTTTCATTTTCATACGTCGTGTCCATTTTCCTTTCCCATCTCTCAACTCCACACACACAAACACACGACCCAATTTTATTTATTTTTCAACCGAAATACACCAGGAGCAACCTTTAAGATTTTTAATAAAAAATGTTGCTGTTGCTTCTCGTTCTCATTTCTCGAGTTTCCATAGAGATTGGGATTAAATTGACTGTCAACTCCCCTCTTTCTCCTCTTCCTCCTCATTCTCATTCACCTCCGTCTCCTCCTGTTCCTTCAATTACGATTTTTATCGCGTAATGAGCAGACTCAAATTTCATTCCTTTCCCCTTTAAAATATTTTTTATTGGCTCGTTCAATCCACGTTGAAATTGTCTCCCTCTCAATATTTTGTTTACGTTCGTCCGCACGGAACTCGCAATGGCATGAGCATTTAATGGGATCTGTATCCAATTTTTTTTAGTACAAAAGGTATAAAAAGTTGTACCCAACAATTTTTTTGGGGGAAGAGAGGCGAGAGTAAAAACGGGAAATGATTCCCCATTAAAAGACGCGCTCCATCAAACAGAACAAACGAGACATGTGGAGAGCAGTCAAAGACTCGAAGGGAAACTGGAGTGTCAAGATAGACAATTTAGTTTGCGTTTGTCCTCATTTCATTCTCATTTTCCTTTTAGTGCTCAGTGGCTTCTCAAAGTCTTGGTTTTAATTGCTGAATGAAAAAATCCTTGCGCATACTAAAATGTGAACGACACACACGAAGAGGAAAGAAGTCAAGCAGAGGGATTTGAAAAATGTAGAGGATTGCGAAGCCAGTTTGCATCGTAAATACTTGTGCTATTGTTGTACAATTAATTTGGGTTTGAGAGCAAGCAGTAAATTGTGAATTGTTCATGGGGGATTGCATGTCAAAGGAAAGAATTACTTAATAATATCCAAGAGAAAGTCAGGATAGGAAGAGCCTCGCAAAATTTCCCTTTTCTGCCAGTCGGGAAAAAGAGGAGCAAAAAAGAGGATGAGTCGAGAGGACGAAAGAGTGGGAGAACGTGGGTGGTCATAATTTAAAATTAATTCATTGGTTGACAGTTGGAGTGAGTTAATATAAAATATAATAAGGTAGGGGCTTTCCTCGAGTCCACACACACACACACACAACTAAGAAGAAAGTTAAAGTGGGGGTAGAGAAAGTGCCAATGCAATAGGTTCAACTTTTATTAGTAATAAATATTTTAATTAGTCTCGTTCTGAAGGATTAAAGTCTTGGTCCGTGACGTTCATAAAATAGATATGGAGTAATAGAGCGGACAGCCAAGAAGTTGAAGATGAGAAGATGACGAGGGGTAAGATGGGAGGAAAAGGGAAGAGTACAAGTACAAGTGAAATTCATGAGTAATCGGAGGAGGAGAACGAACGACGGAACAGTTTTCCAATGAAAATGTGCTCAAAGGAATGACAGGGACGAGTAAAGGAGTAAAAGGGAATGCTGGAATTTTATAGTCAAATATAAACGAAGAGAATCCATAAATTTTGTTGGCAGAGTAAAAGAGTAAAAAGAGAAAGTTGAAGTAAAAGGGAGCGAGTAAATGTTGAAGGCAGGGGAAAGATTACAGGGAGCCAAGTTATGCGTATGCTCTCCCCTCTCTTTTTCTCTTTTTCTATCTCTCTTGCTGTATTTATCCAAGTCTGTATTTTCATAAATCTAAAATCTCGTGTCTCGAGTCGTGCAAGGATGATTAAATGATTGGTCTCCGTCGTTTCTCTTCTTTCTCTCTCTCTCCCGCTCACTCTCTCATTCCCTTTGAAAACTCTCAAAATATTCGGAGAGTCACAAAAAAAAAATATGGGGAAGCTCTCGTTCACGCTCACCAGACATTGAACAAATGAATGAATGAACGAACCAAAGGAAACGGTACGGAACGAGTAAATGAAAGTTTTGGGCCGCCCAAGGCTTCGTATTAAAATAAAATCTCATCTTTATTGCCCCATCGTTTTTCTCACAATTTGATTTTGCTCAAGCTTTTACTTTGACTGGTCTTTGAGAGAGAGAGAGAGAAAGAGAGCGAGGAAGAGAAAAGCATAAATAGAAGTGGAAGAGCTTCATATAATAACTAAATGCTTTTCATTTGATTGTCTGAGAGCGTCGAATTTGAAATCCCATGAAATATCTACAACTTTTAACTTTCCATTTGGACTCTTTGAACTTTGATGGTGGAGCAAGCGAGAGAGAAAGTGGAGAAAGTGAAGAGCTCCCCTTCGCCTCCCTCCCGCCTTTCTCCCCTTTTAACTTTCAAGAATCAAGATTTCATGTTCACAAAACTCGGAGCAACAATTTTTTTAAATTATTGTCCTCCATATTAATTTTAGAGAAATAGAAAGCGAGAACAAAGTCCGCACAAGCTGGAAATAAAATGCCGAGTTGACTGAGCAATATTTTCCCCATCCTTGACTTTCAGTTTCACATTGGCATTCTTATTCACATTCACTCTCTCCTGCTGACTCCCCTAGCAGCTACTTGCCATCGCATTCATGCTCTAACTCTTTATCGGAGGGGAAAAGGAGCTTTTCATTGTGGATAAAGCGTGAGTTGAAGCACTCGTCTCCCGTTTTAAACTCTCCATTTAAATGAGCTCAACTCGCTTGTCCACTCGACTTCTCACTCCAAATCAAACGACGTTCAGGACGACTTGGTGGAGGGTTTGAACTATTTAAAACATCTCAGAAATCCTCTCAACTTTTAACAAATTTTAAAAGAATCCACAAATGAAATTCCTCAAGATATTCCACAATGTTGAGAAACTTCACTTGAACTCCGTTAACCATCTTTCCTTTCATAATTTTACTTCCACTCTCACTTTCACTCTCACCTGTACTTTCAGTCTCATCCAGGCAAATGCAAAGAAAACATCATACAGAAGTATGTTTCAAGTTGTTGCGAGTTGGAGTTGAGGAATGAGTCCAAGTTGGAGTTGGAGTCGGGTTTTGAAGAGTGCAGAGATTTATCTGTGGGGGAGCACTTACACTTTACACTTTCCCTTCTTCTTTCTCTTTCTCTTGGAGTCTGCCAAGCTCAACACAAGTCCTGCGTCAGATTTCCTTAATTGCTTTGAAATTTGATTAAGGATTTTCTGGTTACCTTAAGAACTCTCGACTTTCTCCATGGAATTTCTCTCTCTCTCTCTCGCTTTATTTTCATTTTCATGTCTACGCTCGTTCATGCATTCGTTGGTTGGTGGTGGAGGTAACATCAGTTGGAGTCTTCGTCGTCGTCATGTAGCCCGTGGTGTATAATGTCCGTTTAAATGCTAACATATTCATAAAGGACCATCATCCTTTTGTTATCCTCATCCTCCTTCTTCATCCTAATGTACCGTCATCCATTCAGCCATTCACCAGACAACCCATCCACCCACGAACGTACAAACGAATGATCCCAGCCAGCCCCGACACATGTAAAGACTTTATCCTCATAATATTCTCATCATTTCCTTTTCACTCCGATTTATATATATTTACCCGTCTCTTCTCGAAAATCCATCTCAAACTCTCCTTCTCTTTATTCAATTTCAATCCCCGCCAGCCCCTCCCTCAACTTTATGATTCTCCGACTTTCTCTTTCTCTCTCTCGCTCTCTCTCCCTCTCGTTCTCCCTCCAACAAATATGAGATTATTCATATTTATATTCCAACTTTGTTCTCGTTGTCTGTTCAAGTCCATGTGACTGTTGATGTCGATTTCAATGTCAATGTGAATGCATAGGAGCCTTTTTTTCGTCCAATTTGAATGCAAAAGAGGAAAGAGCTAGGAGAAATGGAGGAACAAAAATAGGGGGAACTTATGGTTCTCCTGATTTTAGGATTAAGTCGAGACTTTTATTTCTCCAGAGGACTTGTTTTTCCATCATCCAACGTTGGCCCATACATCTTTGTACATCTCTTTTTCATATCTCTAGTTTTTCTACAGGCCCTCGAGCATAATTGTCAAAAAAAACGTGGGAGCATGCAAAGAGAAAGATGAAGATGCTTTCTCACTCAAATTTTTGTAATTACACCCACGCACACACAACATAGCCAGCGAGCCCTCTGCGACAACGGTGCATACAAAAGTCGTGCATGAATCATCGTTGGAGAGTAGAGACAGCGACAGAAGAGCGAGAGCGAGAGAGAAAGCAAGGAGAAAGTTGGAGTTTAATCAGAGGTCAAAATTGGAAGAGGAACTAATAAATGAGTCCTCTGTGAATCAAAGAATCAAATAAAGATAACGGGGGAAGACGTCTTTGTTCTTGACATACTTTCTTCATCTCTGTCTCGTTCGCTTTCTCCTCTCTTTTCCCCTCCTTTTATTTGCTCATAAAACTTGATAAACTTGAGCTCTAGTGAGGCTCCATTCCCTTATTATTTACTCTTTATATATTCCTTATGATTTAAGTGCATTTCCCTGTCTTTGTTTCTACAGGGACATTTGTTATTTGTATTGAAAACTTTTCCCCTCATCTCCATCCAATTTGTTCTCACATTTCCACACCTGACGATAAATGATAAATGAGGATTCATTGCGATCGAGGAGTCATCACGGGAAATTCACAAATGTGGAATGATCTGAGATGACATGAGATGATATGAAATGAGAGTTCCTTCATTCCGTTTTCCCTCTGTCACCGTCTTTTTCAAGTGGAGTTTCCTCGTGTGGTTGTTTTACTTGACTGGAATTCCTGGGAGACTTGGATCGACGACTATGACTATATACTGTTGCTGTTTGTCTGTGACTGCCTTTCATGATGGTGGGGAGGGGCAGGGAATGGGGGGAGGGGGGAGGGGGGAGGTAATCCTAATAAAAAAAGGAGAGAAAGTATTTATTTGTGGGGAAGAATGAAGATTAGAATGAAAAGGTTTTTCTGTTGGGGACAAAAAGAATTGATTTGCAGGGGGATAAAAGGTTGGGAGGAGGAGAAAGAGAAAGCGAAAGAGAAAGAGGACGACGACGGAATGGACATGACCTGACTGGAATGAAATGAAATGAAATAAAATGAGAACACTGAAAAGATGTCAAGCTTCAAATCGTTATAGAGTTCTTCTGCTTTGAGTCGATCCAGGAATTGTAATTGAATTTGGTCACTATGAAATCCTCAAGAATTTCCCCATCTCTTTTACTCTTTCCTCTCTTTTTTTCCTTTTTTTCCCCTTTTTTTTTGGAGTTTCACACAATGCCTCGTGCCCTGGTCCTCCCTTTTCCCCTCCAGAAATGATTAGAGAAACTCCAAATGGAATGAAATGGAGCACTGATCGGAATTTCCGTTTTTTTTTTTGGTGTCCGTTGTGTAGAAAAAGATGATTTTGAAAAAAGGTTGGGCGGAATGAAGGATAAAAGAATGAACATGTTTGGTGGGGTTGGCAAATAGAAATAAAATGGAACAAGTTAATCCGGTGAAGAATGGGGAGGGATGAGGGAAGATTCATCCTCATGGACATCAACATGAGAGTTTTAAGGCTGGATAAATAAGATATTGGAGATGGGACCCAGCGAAACAGAGAGAAAGTCGTGTGCAGAAACTCAATTCGCTCACTCAATCTTTCCTGTACATTCAAGTTGGAGGGAAAGTAGCGGATGACATTGGGTTACATCCTCTATCTCTATCTATATATATAGTTCACAGTCTATTGTCTATGTCTTTGACTATGGTGGTTATATCTGTATGTACGGAGAGAAATCCCACCTCAAAGCTCACAGCAAAGCACTATTAAATTCATACAGATTTCATTTCCTCTGTTTTACTTTTACCCTCCAAACTCAAGGAAACCAAAATAAACAAACGTCTATGACGGTCGCAAGTGGAAAGGATAATGTTACAACTCTTCCTTGTCCTTCTCTGCCTTCACCAACAGAATCCTGTAGCAATAGCAAGAGAGAGAAAAGGAGGGAGAAAGAGACGAAGAGAGTTGAGTGACAACCAAATCGGCTTTCCCTCCAAAGAATCCATCAATGTTCCCTAAAAATGAGAAAATATTTGATTCTCCTCTGCGTGTTTTCAGATCCATTCAACTCTCTTTTTTCTCTATTTTTCTTGCAATCTCCTGATTTTCATTCCTCTACTTTCTCCACTTTCTCTTTCTTCTCTCTTCCTCTCTCTCTCTCCGTCGTCCTCATTCTTTATTTTCTTTGGGGAACGTGAAAAACATTACTCAATTCTGGATGGATTCATAGAGAAGTCGTGTTCATAGGGCGTCGTCCGGGGTGGAACTCAAAGGGGAATCCGATTAGATCATGATGGCTACATTCACATCCACATTTACTTTGGCACTACTTGATGTAATGAACAGAATCACCCAGTTCCAGTTCCAGTTCCAGCTGCCCCATTCTATTGTCATCCCATTTCCCTCTTCTTGTACTTTATATTGATATTTGTACTTATCCCAACTCTCCAACTCCACATCAAAAACACAGATAACTGGACAAGTGAGAGAAAATTGCAAGGTTTCTCCCGGGAAAATGTTTCATTATCACGCTGGTCATGCATCCGCATTCCTTTCATCCCCCACACACAAAAACTCTCTCTCTCTCTTCCGGTCTGTTCATTTCCTGGCGTTGTCCAATCCAAAGCAAATGTCTTGATCATCACAGGGATTCTGAGGTTCATTATCCTGTTTGAACTGTTTGAATCCAAATCTGAACACGAACTGGACAAAACCGACAAAACGAGATTCCGTTCAAATTTCAAAAAAAGTTGGAATTTCAAATACGTTGCCGGAAATAACCAAACGTTTTCGTTTTCGTTTTCAGGGAGATTCTTGATTGCGTCTCCTTGCCATGTTTGTTTCGGATATTGAGGGGAATTTAAAAAATGGAAATATGGTCCGCTCGGAGAGAAATCAATACAAACAAATCCGTATGAATTATTGGAAAAGAAAAGGTCACGAGGATTTTTTCTTTCGTCTTTTTTGTTGTTGTATTTTTTTTTTGTTTGTGTTTTTGTTGTTGGCCTTTGAAATCCCACTTTATATAAATCCAAAGAAAGGAGGAAAACGGAGGATTTACGATGATTCCATGTATTTCATGTATGTACATTATAAATTGGGGATGGTGTTGGAGCTGCTGCGTGGTTTCCTCGGTGTTTTGTATGTGTGTGTGTGTGTTTTGTGTGAGTGCGGCTGTTGCTTGACTGGAGTAATGTAATGCAGTCTGCAGTCTGCAGTCTCTGTTTCCTCTCAGTTATGAAGAGAATACAGTGGGAATAAAGTGAGACCGGAGGGAACTATTGAGAATTTTTTTTGTGTAGTTTAAAGAGACCATTCGTATCGGGATAAAACAAAACGCAACTCGGAACTTGGTACTCTCTCCTTCTCTCCTTCTCACAGCTTACAATCCAACCACGAGGAAACAAAGAAAGGGCAACAACACTCACACACAAAAAACGGGGAAGTGGAAGAAGATTGAAGGATTCTTTTAAAAACGAAAAAAAAGGAGAAAAGCAAGAAATACATTTCGTGTTCCTTGGTTTTCCAAGTTTTTTAAACTCGACACAATGGGGATTATTATAAGAGGAAAATGCTCGAGGGAGGAACAAAAAAAAAACTCTCCATTTCTCTAAGCTCTCTTTATAGGTTTCCCCGTGAAAACAATCCAACGGCGACAGGGAGAGAAAGTTCAATCGGCTCCAATTCCAATAGGAAAATCTCGATGATGAAAAAATACATACATGGTTTTCTTTAAAAAAAAGACAATTCACTGTGATTTGAGTGAATGGATGATGGGTTGAGAATTGAGGGATTTTGAAGGGAGCAGCCAATAGTCCTCACCACATATCACATCATATCACTTTCCATCCCTTTCCATTTGGAATCTGATGAAGACAGAAGAGAAAAAAGTGGACAAGTCCAAGCTCTCGAGACAAAAGGAAAAAAAAAAAATCTGAGAAGCCCGAAAGGGAACTCTTGACAATAATAATAATTATTATAAAGCTCAGTAATTCGGGCTATTGAAATAATTCAAGTTCCAGACTACAAATCTCAGATCAGGAATGACTGCAGAGAGATAAAGCAGGGAGAGAAAGAGAGAGAGAAAAAACTGAAAGCAATACGTGTGCACTCATCTTTAAATACAGTACATATGGAAAAAATGGTTGGAATATCCATTTTTGGATGGGAATTTTCCCTTTCTCTTTCCTTCCTCTTTCTCTTCATCTCAACTTTCTCGAGCATCTTTTTTCTTTCTAAATGTAATAAAATCTTGGAGGATTCAACTCTTGAGTTTTGTCTGTTGGCTCTATTTTATTTTTTGGGTATAAGGATTGAGATATTTCTTTCTTTCTTCCTTCCTTCCATTGGTTGGTTGTGCTTTCCTTCTCGAAGCGAAGAAGAAGTAGTTTCTGGAAATTATTACCCAGGCAGGTCATTCATTAAAACGGAAAGAAGCATCGAGCTATGTAATTTATTGGTTGACAGACTCTTGAAATCATCCATGTAACTTTCCAGACTTTCTCCCCTCATTCCTTTTTTCCCCCTTTTCCCTTTCTCCTCCGCTTCCAATAAGAAAAAACTTTCATTTCTTTTCAACTTTTGTCTCGTCCCTCGTTTTTCCCTCTCGTTTTTCTTGGCTGAATTTGGAATTTTGGGTGGACGCAGGTAACAAACAAAAAAAACAGGAGAAGGAGAGAGTGAATGCTGGATTCTGGCGATGGGGAATTCCATCACTTATCTGATATTTTTTTATTATTCCTTCCACCTCTCGCTCATTTTACACAAAAACTTTCCTCAAAAATTTCCCTACTTCAACTCTCCTGCTGACTGCTGACTGCTGACTGCTGCTGGTTCTTACGGGGAAACGAGTATAGTTTTTGTTCACGTCTCGACAATCTCATCATTTGTGGATGTGGGGAGTCGAGTCGTCGGAGCGATAAGCCTCCACCCAACTCACTGCCACCGCTTCTTTAATTGCAAAAACAAATTACGGATTCCTCTCCCTCCCCTCCTTTCAACTTCCCCCCGTCCCTCCGTCTTCTTACTTTGAATCTCAATTCTAAAAAGAGTTCTGTTGGATTTTAATAGCGATAACTTCATCCGCAAAGTTCTCCCCCATTTTGCCATTGCCATAGGGAAAGAAGGAAACTGGAAAGAGCTTTTTCTTCTCTCGTTTCCATGGAATGTTTTAAATCAAATCTTGGGAACTCTGAGAAAAAAGGAAAGAAAGGGGGATGGGAAATGGGGGAGGGGGGAGGAATAAATGAAAAGAGAAACAAAAACAAATAACAAACTGCTCAAGTTTTTCTGGGAACAGAGACAGACAGACAGACAGGGGAGAGAAAGAGAAAGAGAATGAGGAAAGGAGTGGAGAGTAACATGTTAATACGAACCGATCTATCTTCATTATCGTTTCCAATCGATTTTCCGGTGAACGAACGCCTTGACGAAGATGAACAAAATGATTTCTCTTGAAAAGTCTGAATTTGGAGTAAAAAAAAAAACTGGAGATGTAATGGCAATGGCATGGAAATGGAGACGGATCCTTTTTTGAATGCACCAGAAGGAAAAAAAACTGTGCTCTCTATTTTTATTCATCTTCATACATATTCTTCAATGGATTGTAATACAGATTTTCCAAGTGGAAAATCTGAGGCAAGTCAAATTCATTTCAATTTCCATATTCATTTGAATTTAAATTTGACAAAATCTCCTTCATGTCTCCATCCATATCGATGTATTGTTCAATTTCTGAGGAAGCTTTTGAAGGAGTCTTGAAACTTGAAAGTGAAAATCCCGATTCAAAATTCAAAACTCAAAACTCAAATCTCAAAAACTCAAAACTAATTGGGGGATTTTGAGTCGTTGGTTTTGAAGTTGGATTTGTGTGTGAGATTTGTCTGGCAATTTGAATTGGAATAGAAATTCCGGTGGATCATGGAGATTTGTCTGACTTGTGAATCGTAAATCGTACATGAGCGTTGGAATGGCAGAGAAATGACGGTTTTTGTGAGGGAATCTAAACTTGACATCATTATCGAATATATCAAGGTAGTTTTGGTATCCGAATGGCATTTTAATCATGTTCTAATTAGTGAAAGCAGAATAAGGAAGCGAGTCGAGTCATCTGATCCACAGTCTAATTATAATTATTGTTATTGTCATTGTTATGACTATTCCCGTTCTTGTTCTTGTTGTTGTTGTTGATGATGCTCCTCTGGCAGAAATGTCCTTATTTAGTTACCCAAATTTGGTCGAGTCTCATCCAAAATAATAAATTAGGAACTATACGAGGACGTTTCGTTTCACACGGAATTAAATTGGCCAACAACCAACGAGCAAACCAATTTATTGAGGATATACAAATGACAATCCCCGAATCCTCCAGTACACACAAATTGTATTAATCGTGTCTCGCGTCCGAAACGATTCTTCTCCCCTTTGCTCTATTTTCGTTTTTCGTGGAGGCCCTCGAGGCCAGGAAGAACTCAAACTAATCAGACATCCCATCAAGTCCCTTAAAATCTCCAATCCCCAACTGCTGCAAATGAAAGGAATTAAGTACGATGAATTTCATTGCATTATGCTAAAATCGGGGATTTAATATTTATGGTGACGGAGTCAAGTGCGATTAAATTTGTTTATTGTCAATATTCGTCGTCTTATGATTTCCGATTCCGACGCTCCATTAATTTTCAGTTTGGAATTCCAAGGACAGGAATTGTCGTTGTATGGAATGTTGCTCTTTCCCCGTATCTTCTCTCCTACGTATTTTTATTCATATCCAAATCCAAATCCAAATATGGACGACGGATAAATCCAATAAATCCAGGTGGCCTAGAAGCACATCTGCCTGGGGAAAACCAAGGATAAATCAGTGTCAGACTCAGAAACAGGATCAGGAGATGAGGATCCGCATCTCCTGCTGCTCCTGCTCCTCATCTGCTTGGATGAGGACGCAAAATTGGAGCCCAATTAGAAATGCATCTGTGGATCATAAATGAGGGATTGTGAGCTCGTCTCGTTACCGGTTTGTTGAAAGTGGGTCACCTTTTTCGCTGTTTCTCTCTCTTGCTGTTTGTTTGTGATGGGTGCATGTTGTTGACTGTTGTCTGTTGGATGTTGGATGTTGACTGGGGAGATGCCGAGTAGAGATTAAAGTTGATGAGGAGCCAGCGAGTGAGGGAAAGGAGGATGATGATGGTGATTATCATCCTGTTCCACTCTCCACTCTCTACTCTCCATTCTCCATCTTCCATTCTCTTCCATATTGATCGTTCAAATTAAGCGTTCGGCGGACTCGAGGGGAAATGAATGAAGAGCAGAGGCAGAGACAGAGACAGGCAGAGAGAGAAGAGAAAAGGAAAGTGCAGGGAAGAATGTAGGTACAGTTACATTTATATGCTCGTTCGTTCCTCGTTCATACATATCAGCAGTAGTAGCATCAGCATCAGCATCAGCATCAGGAGCAGCAGGAGCCAAGTCAGAGTCAGAGTCAATGTAGACACAAAACAAATGAGTCGCTCCGGGCGGATTGAAAGCATTAGACAAGCCACGTTGAGTCTCTCTCCTCATTTGGAGTGGAGTCGCAACTGAAACAACTGAAATCCCAATCCCAATCCCAATCCGAACACGAAAAACTCCAACTCGAAACCGTTCCAGCGTGGGCTGCTCACATGTTGAAAATGCCAACTAAATAACAACGACTACATGGTCACGGTTTACGGTTGCAAATTTCAAGTCAATGTCAATGAGTTGTAGAATTTCTTCAGAAATTGGGATCCTCATGATTACCCACAACTCCATCCGTCCGTCCGTCCTTGTCTTTCTACCTTTCATTTCATTTCCCTTCGTTCGTTCGTTCGTTCATTCGTTCGTTTGTTGGCTGGCTCGAGAAAATGGGGAAAAGGAAAGGCAACTTTCTTTAATTAATTTCCCTCCTCAGGCAATCTTGGGATTGTTTATTGGATAAATGGGCTCTGTCGCTGGTCTGCATCTACACAAAACCACGAGACCTTTTCAAATGATCCACCGATTCCTCCCCAATCACTTGCAGTCCAGTCCACGATCCACAATCCACGTGCATCCACCGACCCACCAATGAACGAACGGAATGGAAACAATGCGGCCATCCTCCTCTTGTTTCTGTTTTTGTTTTTGTTTATCTCCTGCCGCCGACCACATCCAACAGCAGTCTAATGTGTGTCGCACGGCCATCCACTCATTTGTATTTTCATTAACGTGGACATCCCTTCATTTCCATGTCCCATCTCTAACTTTCTACACGAATCCAGAGACTCCACAGGAATTAAGTGAGACGGAACAAAAGTCTCATTTAATTCCCTGGTCTCCTTTTCATTAAATTTTCAAAGTTCAATCATCGTCCTTGGAGTCGTCGTCATCCTCATTTCAGCTCCTCTCATCTCTCTTTCCCTGGCAGCTCCATCAGGGAAAGCTACATCAGGCAATGCGTTCACATTGAAAATCACTCGCAAAAATCAAATCAAAGCGGAAAACAACAAAATAATAAAAAAAAAATGATACACTTTTCTGCTTATTTGTTTGTTCATTTGAGGAGTGGATAATTGTATTTTGAATTGATCTTTTCCCTGTTGATTCTTCCAAATCCTCATTGTTTGACTTGTGTGAACATTTCAGCTTCAGCCTTTTCTACTATTTGTTATTTTGTTTTTGTCAAGTCCATGCACAATCTGGAGGGGAGGATTCGAATGGGGAATGAACGTGGGGGGGAATGAACGTGGGGGGGAATGCAGGGAAATAGGAAATGCGGAAGGGGGGGAAGATTTGCTGTGTAGTGAAGCGTGTGTGGAAAGGTGAATGAATGAGTGGAGACTTTTGTCTCACCCACCCCCAGATTGGATCGGAATGGATGAAGAAGGAAATGGCGGGCTGGAGGATGTGAAATGAGAATAAATTTTTTGAATAGGCTCAATTAGCTTTGTTTCCACTAAAACAAGTCGAGAATGAAATAGGGAAAACGTGAAAATCTTACTGTGATTCATCGAGCGAGGGAAAAGGGCGAGAAGCTCCGATGAATAGCCGACAATCAGGTAAACTTTGTTACCCAATAGATGCTCCTTGTCCATGGATTCATGGATGTATGTAATATGTATGTACGGTTGATTGGAATGAGGGGTAGAGGGGGAGGGGAATAGAAGCACAAAAGTACAGAGGAAGTAAGGGGGGGTCGACAGAGAAGAATAGTAATTTATTCAGGTGAGGTTTTCCATGGGGTTCACAAGAAAACGGGATGGCTGTAATGGTTGGAATGAGGAGGATGATTTAGACCAAGTGCCAAGACAATAAATCCGATGGGAAGAAAAAGATTCGCTAGCGCTTTCGCTTTTCCTTTTACTTTCCCTCCATCGTCGTCGTCGTCCACCCTTACTTTTCGTTTTTCGTCCTCTAGTTCTGGTTCTTCCTTCGTTCCATCTTCTTGTCCCGGATGGTTCAGAGTAGGGCTCCATGTGTAATCCAGAGAGAAGGAGAGAAGAAAAGGAGAGGGAGGAGAATCCCGGGAAGCAGCTGAAACTAAATGGAATGTTTGAAACTCAAAAGTCAAGTTAAACTGCTGAAATGGAACCTTTTTGGCTTTGGAGAGTCGTAAACTGTGACTTTATTGCCCCAGCTTTTTTTCCTTTCCTCTTCTTCTTCTTTTCCTTCTTTTCCTTCTTTTGGGTATTCCCCATGAATTCCTTGATTTCCCGTCGTGTGATTCGGCATTACTCTGTATCTGTATGTACATACATGTACAGGATTAAATCCTCATTCCCATTTCCCCATGTTCTTGTTCAATTTCCCATGATATCGAAGGAAAAGGAGGAAGAAGACGAGTAGGAAAGAAAGTTGACGGAATAACTTATCTGTATATATCCTCTTTTGTCTCCTCCTTGGGAAATTTAACCATTCTCAAGTCGCATGCTAATCAAATGACTTGTCCATTCCCGAAAAAAAAGGAAACGCGTCTCAACCAACAACTTCACTTCTCCCTTTTTTCTCTTTTTCATTAGGCCATCAGCCATCAGCCATCAGGAAAAAACCTACGGGGCGCGCGGAGTCCCCTTTTCTTTTTTACACTCGCTACATTGCACACATGTTTTTATTTGGGGTCGTTTGAACTCCGCGTATGAAAACAAATGCGGAGGACCTTTAAAATTTATGCTCATTTGGTTTGGACTAGGAGGGAAATAAAAGTATAAATGGGTGTACAAATTCCTCATCAATAATACAGCCAAATAGATCCTTAAATATTTGGAATCATTTAGTAGGTTCCTTTGAAATGGGATCATTCAGCTATGGATTTGAATGAATTCAGAAAATTGGGGAAATGAGATGAAATGGGAAATGTTGTCATTTATTTGTTCGTTCCCATTTTCCCGTTTGACTACTTTTGAGCATTTAGCATAAGTCGGGTATTTGGATGGGATGTCGCAATGTAATGTGTACGAGTGTGAGTGCGAGTTTGTAAATGTAAATGCGAGTCCAAATTTGGATGTAAATATAAATGGGAGGGGGATATGAGGTGGGGGGGGTTGAGGAAATGGGGAAATCGTACAAGATTTGATCTGTGAAGAAGTGGAGTGGAGTGAGTGAGTGAGTGAGTACCCAAAGTATAAGGAATTCAAAGGGAAAAACCGTAGATAGAGAGAGAGCGACGGTGAAAGTAGGGAGAAAGTAGGGGAGAATGACAAAAGGTGTTGGAAAGTTTTGTCCCTGGTCGTCAGTTGCTCTTTCGTTCGTTCGTCTCGATTCGTTTGGTTGCCGTGTGTATAAGAAGTGGCTTTGTAGTAGCTGTGTGAAAGGGCGTGAATTCCCTCCATGAATTCATGAATACCTCACATTAGATATTCCGTCTATTATTCATGACGGTTTCAAGTAGATGATGTTGGCCAGACAGTATACTTTAACTTTCTCGCTCCAACTCTGTCCGTCCGTCCGTCTGTCCGCCAGTCTGTCCACCCACAAAACAGAAGACTGGGACTTGCAAAATGTTAGCAATGTGAGGCTGAGGGAGAAAGTCGGTTTCCAGCTGCCGGGCTGATCAGACTCACGATGATCATGGAGAAAATGCAGGAGAAAGGACGACGACAAGGACTATCACGTTTCATACTTATCTGTGGCTGTGGCTGTGCCAGTGGCAGCGGAGAAGTCACATCATGTCATACACACAACCAAAACTCACAACTATGTACAACTAAAAATCCATATAGAGCCAACGAGAGGACTTTCACTCGCACTCAACCCCATTCCTTCTCTCTTGCTCTATTTCTTTCTCTATCTCTATCTCTCTTTCTCTCTCTCTCTTCTTGCTGTCGCTTGTATGCAATTTTTTCCTGGATTTTCAAGGGAGGATTTCATAGTGGTTGTCTATCTGGCTGGCTGGCTGACTGAGGACGATTCAAAAAAAAAACAGAAAAAAAAACTTTGTAGGCAGAACAAGCATTTCCATTATGCTAAGATGACCCACCTTTCACCGTTCCCTTTGGAGAATCCACCATGAATTTTTCATTTGTTCTATATCGCCTGCACATTACCCGAAAACTCGGGATCTCCATCCACATGCACATTCACACAGTTTCAAGTGAAACGAGTTCCCCCACCGATGGGAAATTCCTCGCTCTTTTTCTCTTCCTCTTCCTCTGGTTGGGAGTCGGTAAAAGATCCGCTCGCTCTCGCTCTCCATCCTCCACCAAAAGAATCTACAATCTACTCTTTTGGAACTGGGGGGAACTACAAAAACTCTTGAGGCTCAAAACATGGGAACATGGGAAAATGGGGTGGGGGGAAGTGGGGGGAAAGGAGGGGGGAAAGTCAACCACCAAATAGGAAAACATGCAGGGTATAATAGTCGAATATACAAATAAGCTTTCTCTTCACTTAGGACTAAACCGTGAAAAACGATTGCTGGAGGAACCGCTGGCTGGCTGGTTGGTTGGTTGGCTCAACGACGATCCACTACCAACTAAATATTTAGTTCCCATTTCCCAAAACCCATGTACAGATGCAAATCCAACCAGTGAAAACTCTCCCGTTGCCCATCCATAAAATAAGCACTCGTAATATTTCCCTCCATTTTCCCTCCATTTTCCCTCCATTTTCCCTCTATTAATCAAAATTCAATGTTTTCCCTTCAGACTCCCAAAGAGAATGAACATAAGATATGAAGACTTGCAAGTTCAGTTCAGTCCTCTTTAATCCTCCGTCCATTATTTACCCTTTTGTTTGTGTACCAAATGATCTCATAATAATAATTAATTAAATGAATTATGCCTTCGTTTTAGTTTCTAATGGTTTCATGGGATGAGAGTTGCGCCCGAGGGAAAATGCAGAATATCAAAGGAAATTCCTATATGCAATTTCTACTGAAATTCAGAATATGGGATATTTTGAATTTGGATCCGTCCACATGGCCAATAAAAACAAGTCCCTTGGAATTGTGCCACTCTGACTTTGAACTGTGAACTGATGGACAAATGACGGATGAATGGTTCAAGTTGGAGAACGTTTCTCTGTCCATTGTTTTCATATATCGTAGAAATGTTGAATTGAGATTTACAGACAAGGAAAAGTCGAGAAAGGAATGTTCATGATGCCCATTTAAGCCATGTGATAGCCTTCATCCTGTTCCACACATCTTCCACATGGTCTTAAACTAAAACAAGCTGGAGACTATCCAACACAAAAATGAAGTCAGACTCGTATGCAAACGAAACACAGGGTACAAGGTGAAAAGGGAAGATTTCTTTACTTCTTTGCTTTCTTTCTGTCTGTATTACGCAATTGAACCAAGAAAGAGAGAATGAGAGAAAGAAAGAATGAAAGAGAAAAAGCTTTCATAGGAATCTCACAATTTCCGGTGGATTTTCTTGAACAATGTAGATTCGTAGAAAGGAAATTCGATTTTCTGGTACAAAGACTACCTGGATGGACGCCTAGTAATACAAATGTACAAGTGGAGGCTCACTTCATTGTCCTCCTCTCTTCTTCCTCTCGTCCTCTTTTCTCTCTCCTACTTCAAAGACTTTTTCCATACTGGCTTTTTATCTAATATGAAGGAATACAATTCAAAATTTCAACAAATTCAAAGAAAGCAAATGTTTAGAACGATTTCTCTGCCATTTTGCAGTCCTCATTCGTCTATTTCCTCAAGTCATTTAGCCCGGTGATATGAGAGGAAAAATTCCAATGTATCGCGCACGTAATAAAGTTTAGAATTTACGAGGATTGCAAAGAAAAAAGGATCCATCATTTCCCAGACATTTTCACAATATTTATTGCACTGTTAAAGGTCACAGTTCACAGAGCTCATGTCCAAACACGTCTGTCCTCTTGTTACATTTCTCTACATATTATTACTAAGATATTTTGTATTCTCCTCGCGAAATTTAGAGTGGATTCAGGATTCAACAAGGAGAATCCCAATTGCTGATTCCTCCAAATTGATTTGAGAACCTATTAATTTGGAAAACAAACGTGTAGAAAAAGATGGAAAGAGAGAACCGGCCTCAGATTAAATAATTGAAATCATTTGCACATACATGAGGTACAAGAGAAAGTGAGGAAGAGAACGGGAATTTGGGAACAAAAGCTGGACAAGATTAATGTCAGTCTATTTTTATATATTTTCCTTCTCTTTTCTCTCGAAAGTCGAATCCCTTTGTCTGTTTGTTCTTTTTTTTTATTTCAAGTTGTTGGGATGTCCAATGAGAGAAAAGACGGAGAGTCCTGCAGACTATAGACGTTGGTATAAATAATTCCTGGTTGGAATGAACCAGGATGATTCAGGGTTGGACAGTCTAACGAGTAAAACTATTTGGTCATGTGGAGGAGTCATCGATGAGTGGCCAATGTGACCATCCTAGCCAGAAATAAATATGGATGAAGACTCCTCCAGACGAAAAAGCATCATAACATTGAATCCCCCCAAATTCCTTTTTCATCTCCTTGATCAGCCAATGAAAGGAAAAGGGTAGAGAAAGCAGAAAGCGAGAGAGGGAAATTGTAAATCGAGAAACTCGCCACGTCCAAAACAATACAAGACAAGAGAGACAGAGAGAGAGAGAAAAGTAATTTATTTTGTTAACGTTGGCTTTAGTAGGATTGAGGAAAGTCTGAAGTTTCTCTCCGTTTCCATGGTCTCCCAGTTCATCTTGCTCCTCATCTCATCTGATGGGCATCTCGAGGAGATTTCAACTAAAAGCGTCTAAACGGTCATTGGTGAGAGTGGCCAGCCGGTTAGGAGCAGAGTCGGTTGGTCAAAGTCAGAAGGAAGTGCAAAAGCTCAATGGCTTTTATTTCGTTTCCATTTTCATTTTCGTTTTCATTGATTACCATCGCCCCGTTTCCATTTCTCATCCTCTCACTTCTTCCCCCCTCACCCCCATTTTGAATCAATTCCCCCCTCCAGCAGTTTACATGGCCATTTTGAACGTTGGCACAGGAATTAAAATCCAAATCCAAATCCAAATGCGTGTATGGGATTTGGAGGGGAGAGTCTCTGCATTTTTCAACTCATTCAATTCAATTCCAATCAGGCGGAAAGAGAACGTCGACCATTGCACGAGTTTTTGCCAATAAAAATGAGCATCTTCAAGACAAAACAAACATTCTTTTGGAAGACAAACAAGAAAGTGAGACTCGGGAGTTTTTTTTTCCTCTTGGCTCAAAGGGGGAAAGACAAAGACAAAGGCAACCAAAGGAATTGGAAAATTACACAGACGGAATTGAGTAAGAGAAATCCATGTATGCATTTCCCTTTCTCCACACAGAGTCAGACAGACGGAGAGAGAACTGATGAAAGAACTGATGAAACGGTGGAGCTCGGAGGGATTGTAAAAAAAAAGAAGAGAAAGAGGGGGGAAAGTGAAGTGAAAGGAGGCAGGCAGTTGCAGCTAGATTGTATACAATGTGGATTATCGTTTCCCCCCATCGATCCACTCGCGAATAGATTCGAATTCGAATTCAAAGTGGGATTCCATGCCAGAATGCGGAATCCCAAATACTTTCTCTCTCTCTCTCTCTCTCTCTCTCTCTTTCGTTTTCTTCCCATTCCTAAAACTCATACAAACAAAACTATATAGATAAATCCAGTTTGTGCCGGAGAGAGAAATTCCATCCGTCTGACTTCCAAATTCTATTTCTATTTGGATAGAGATTGAAGTTTTGATTTTGACTTTGAATTTGAAATAGTTTCATCTCTGTCTTGGTCTGAGTTTTTGGTCATGTCCTTCCAAAACTTGCTACTTAATTAATTAATTAAATAATTATGAGGAAAATATTTTGTTGGTAATGAATTTGTGGGGTTTGGATGGTTGGTTTGGGATGAATGGAAAGTTGTCGTTTCTCCGGATGCGGCCAGTCATGCATGAGATGCAAAAGAGCGAAAGAGAGAAAGAGAAAGAGAGAGAAAGTCGGATGTAATTTGATGGGAAGAAAGACGTTTTATACGGGAACTAATAAGTTTCTGACTTGACTTGTGTACTCTCATGATAAGTTTCTGACAAGGGAAACTTTAGGATTAGCAGGAGGAGAGAGTGACTGATCAGATTTATCCTGTCTCCAATCCCCACCCCACCCATCCCCCATCCCCCAAACCAACTGCCACAGCAACAGTAACTACAACTACAACACAAAACCATGAGCAACAAGAACAAGGAGGGAAGGAGTTTGTGAGTGAGATAATAGAAATGTTTCCACTGTCAGTTGGGAGAGCACGAAAAGGATGAGACGGATTGAAAGAGAGGAAAGGAGAGAAGAGAAGGGGAAAAACGATATGAGAATCATATCGGCGGTGAAAGTCATAAATGTCTCACATCAAAATACCATTCACAAAGAATATAAAAAAAGTTATGGCGTAACAATACAAGATTACACTCGACTCCGCCAACAACTCCACTAAAAATATCAAGTACAAAAAATATAAAAAGAAGGGACTAAGGGAAAAAAATAAGATGAGAATGGTGCAAATATCAAATGGAAAATGGAAAGCTCTTCTGATCCACCGTGATATTTCTGATGGCTTCCATTGAGCCCCAACTCACCCCATTTTTTCCCCTTGCTTTTTCCTTCCTTTTCTTGGCTTATTCATAAAGCAAACACAATTCCTTTCCCTCTGCTTTCACTCTCTTTCTTTCTCTCTCTCTCTCTCTCTCTCTCTCTCGTTCCGACTTTCACTTGACTGCGTTTGGATAAACTTTCGCAGTGTCCTCATATCATGAATCAGCATTAGAATCCGCATCGGAATCAGACTGAGCATCAGTTTTCTTTCTCTCTCTCTCTCTTTCTTGATAGCGTCGGAATACAAATGTTGTGTGTAAAGCCGAGCGAATCTCCCGTTCCGTCGCCCCCTTTACAAACAACACACAATAAAACACAATACAAACAATAACCATTTCAACTGTCGAACATCCAGGTGGCGACGATAAATCATGTGCCAGCAAATCTAAATCATACGCCGTTTCCATCGACCAAAGAGCAACAGTCGAACGAATCAAGTCGAGTCAAGTGGAAAGAAGAGAAATGGGAGCATAAGCATATGCTCCATGCCCACACACATTCCCTCATCCTATTTCCAATTCTAATTCTCGCCCCCCTTCCCCCTATCCCCACTCCCGACCCTCCCCCAGCACATCACAAAAGTTTAAAAAAGAATAATTAATCATTCCACACTGTGAAAACGGAGTGATGAAAAAGAAAACAAATTGGGACTCAAATCACACAAACTTTGTGTTTAATTAGAAAATGTTTTAATTGCACAAATTTCTATGTGCGCCTTTTGTATTTATGTCTTTTCCAGGAATGTCATGGTAGCGTGAAGGGCTTTTAAACATGAAAAAACGTTGGTTAGAGTAAAAGAATGAGAAAGTAAGAGAGAGAGAGGGAGAGAAAAGGAACCCATATGAAAGGAGTCGAGACTCGTTGACGATCCGAGCAAAAAAAAGGAAGAGGATTTGGAAGAGTGGTGGGATTGGGATTGGGAAGTGCAAGTTGAAACTTGCAAGTTTTCAATTGGGTAAATTGACTAAACACATCATGTCTCGAGTGTCGGAATCCTTGAAAAAGAATACGGTTTACATTTCTTTTGTGTCGAGCATTTCCTGAGGCAAAACGAGTGAGTGAGTGAGTGAGTGAGCGAGTGGGGGGTGGGGAGAGGGAAGAAAGGGAAAGAGAAAAGAAGTTACACATTCGAGTACACACAACGAGCGGGTAGTGTAGAGTAAACACATCTTTTGAACGACGACAGAGTGGCAGAGGAAATAAGATGCTGCTGCTTTCCAGTTGTGCCCCCACAATCGACAATGGCCACGAATACGGAATCGATAAACGAGTGTTTTATACACACATTTTCTACTATGAGTGGCTTTTGACTCTCCATCCCAAAGTTTGGCTCTTCCAACGCATTTCTCTCTCTCTCTCTCACTGTTCTCCTCCTTCTCCACTCCATTCCTCTCCCTCCCCACCACCCCACCCCTCCCCTCCTCCATCCAGTCCGTCCGTCTTTTATTTTGTGATGGTGAACTACTGGGGGCTTGGGTTTCGTCCTCGGGACAAGTTGTCATCTTCCGACGGCTCATTCGACACTTGACTCGCTTTCTCCCATCTCTTCTTGCTTTGTTTTTCCTTTCCCTCCTTTTTCTCCTGAAAGCACACGCTGTTCCAGTCCATGTCAATGGAACTCGGAGTCCTGTGTGTTCGCTCATTCCCAGCAACAGCATCCAATGCCAATGCCAATGTCCAGGTTTGTTCAAGCTGAATTTCTCTTTCAGAAAGAGACGGAAAGAGAGAGAGAGCTGGAAATTGTCCCCATATAAACCTCCATTCCATTACACACTATAGAAATTCTCCCATTGAAAAGGAAGGCAATGCTTTACACAAAAAGTGAAAGAGACAGACTCACCTCGGTGAAAGTTACAAGTTCAACATTCAGCTGACGGACATTCGCAATATCAGCAATATTTCCAATGATCTATTGCCGACTTGAGCACTTTTCCCTTACAACTTTCCTCTTTCTCTGACTCTCTCATTTTGAGATGGTCGTTGGTCCTCGTCTGTCAATTGATTGTCCCATGTTGAATGTGGATGGGCTGGCAGAACGACCAGGGAAAACGCCGTAAAATGGCTTGGAATGAAAGTAAAACAGTTGAGAAACTTTTTCAAACTCACGCCTTCTTCCCCTACTGTTTTTTTTACTTTCTCCTTCACTTTCTCACAACCATCCCTATTTTTCTTGTTTTCCTCCAGTCCTTGGCACATTCTTCCTTTCGTCTCTCTTTCTCTTTCATTTCCATTTTCATGTGGAAGCTGAAGTTGAAGCAATGGGATCAGAATGCTCTGGTTGGTTTTCCTCGTCGTCTCGTCGTCCAAATGAAAATGACTGACCAGTAGTGGAACGGCAGAGGATTTTTTTTTATTGAATGTGCTATCGGTGAGGGGAGGATGGTGGGGAGGGGAAATGGTCTTTGAAGTCGAGGCCTCTATCCTGTCACCCAAACGACACATGCTTTTTCTCACACTTCCTGGAGCCGCCTCATTGCTGAAGTACCATCAAACAACGTCATCGGAAAATTATCACCCATTATTTACACTTTGTCCCTTCTCATTCTCCTCATCTTCTCAATCTCTCTCTCTTGCTTTCTCCATTTTTCTCCTCCCTGACGTGACAAAAGTGTGTCGGAGGCAGGTGGAAGACGGAGACTCTTGGATTCGCACATTACCGACCAAGTTTGTCCAGATCGATGGCAAGGCAAATAAAGGGAAAATCGGTGGAGGGAAAAGCTTCAGAGTTGATCAAGTTTTTACGATGCTCCAGTTATTTTTTTTAATGGGTGAAAGTAAATCAAAGTCATTTTATCTGTAGTTTTTGGTCTTTTGGGGGGGAGAGAGGAAAGACAAGAGAAAGAAATGAAAATAAAAGTCGGAGGAGTTGGAATCATAATAATAAAAATACAATAAACTTTGGGAAGTCTATAGAGAATTTTGTGTAGATTTTAATGAGAAAAATGAGTGGAAAAAGATTGCGGACTGAGATCTACTAAATAAATTTGATGGTTTCCTCTGTGGAGGGGGAGAAGAGGAGATGGAAGAAGAGGGGGAGTCTATTTGGTGTGTGTGTGTGGGTTTGTGTGGATGGATTAGGAGTAGCATCAGACACGTCAAGTCTCGTTATCCGTGTTACTTCGTCGGATTCTGATTGTCGGAATATGAGAATGTAGTTGAGTGTTCGTATTTTGTTGGTTGAGACTTTCTCCTCTCTTTCTCTTTCTCTCTCTCTCTCGCTCCCCTTGTTCATTTTCTCTCATTCCTCTTGTATTTGTACTCGCCGTACTTTAACATTCATTTACCTTGTAGCTGGCTTTCACTTGCAGTCCTTCCTGCTCCAGTTGCGGATAGAGTGAAGAAGACGAAGAATTATTGAGACTTGAGGGTGTGTGTGTGTGTGAGAGAGAGAGAGTGTGTGCGAGAGATCGATACGTCTCCATGAATGAGTGCTCCCTCTTATAAATCACACGCCGACGAAGAACTCTACGGCTACGACTATGGAAAACGAAAATGAAAGTAAAAGTAGAAGCGAAATGCAAGTTGAAGCTCAACCGCCGCGTTCCTTTTCCTGGATTTAGGATTGGGTTTCATGCTGTTCATATATAGCATATCAGTCAAGTCCATAGCGGAAATTCCCCTCTCTTCTTTTTTGCTTACCTTCTTTTCTCCGTTGCCCCTTCATCCATCCCACCATTTTCACTCTACTTTCACTCTACTTTCTCTCTTCATCGTTCAGTTTTACTGAAAATTCAACAAGTTTTTAATCATTTGTTGCATGCTTGTAAAACTCAGGCAAGTGACAGGTTTGCCATTTGTTCCCCGTTCTCTCTCATTCTTCTTTTCCCTCTTTCTTCTCTCCTTCAATTTGTTCACAACAAACCGTCGTTTCCATTTCTCCTCATCATCATCATCATCATCAGCATCAGCATCATGATCCAGCAGTTGCAGAAAATGAAACCGGAGCAACACCAATTACCATTTAAATTTCTCCTTTTCGTTTCCATACTTTTCCCTCGAGAGCGAAAGTGTGCCAACTATAGAAATGTGTGTGCAATTCATGCCAAAAATGAAAAGCCTTTGTCCCATGCAAATGTGAAATTAAAAAAAGCCACACAACTTCAAATTCGACCTAATCACAATCAATTCCTCTTTCCCCCTTCTTCTTCTTCTTCTTCTTTCTCTTCATCATCATCAACATCATCATGAGCACAGGCTGTTTTCGCGTTTTGCTCTCAATTTTCTTTCAATTTCCAGTTTCCAACCATCTCGAGTACACAAAGTGAGTGAGTCATTGGAGTAGCAGCGAGTTCCTCTCAATAAAATTGAATTAGTTGGCTTCTTAACTAGAGAGCTCGTTTAGTATTTTGAATTTGGAATCGTTAGGTTTTTTGCGTACATTGTTATATTGTGAGAAACAAAAAAAAGGGAAAAGGGCTGGTAAATGAGGATTTGCCCTATGTACAAATTTGTCTGTACACTCTCAACTGGAGAACCGAAAAAGCCCGAGGTTAAAAAAAAAGAAGGAAAACTATAATAATCCACTTGTCATCCGAGTCGCTGGCTGCTCTCTCATTATGTTCATGTTAATGTCAGACTGCTAATAAACCTCCGTCATCTCAAGTACTTTCCATTCATTGGTTTCCTAGTAAAAAACAACAGAGATGAGGAAAACCATTTCATGTGGACTGTTGGTTGTTTATCATAATCGTAGAGGAATTTGAATGAGATGGATCCCTCCAGTTCAGCCGGAGAGTCGTAATTAAGCCCCGCGGCTATCAAATCCTCTCCTTTTTCTGCCCCCCCCCCCCCCCCCGAATGCTTGTTGTTTTCTATTTTCTATTTTCTCCCCAAACTAAATTAATTTCTAGTTTGTATAAATAATACAAACAAATTTTCACTTTTCCTTTTGAATCAGAGGGGAATCCGGATTTTTCATTTCCATGGTTTACACAAGATTGCCGTGAGGCATTTGGTTTTTAGATTGTTTGTGAGTTGAGTGGAGTTCACATCAAACATTTCCCTCAAAACTATTTACTAATCCACCAAAACAAAATCCTGTGGGGAGAATTGTCATGCGTTTTGCGTTTTCATATTTCATTTCATAGGTATGTCATACAATATTCAAGGACTCCTGAACTGAAGGTAAACAGAAGGAAAACATTCTAATTTTATTTTGAATTCTTCAATCTCCAACTCCAATTCCAATTTTTCATTTGAAATTCCGAATTCGACGTCAATCAGGTAAATACAAAAATACACAAGCAAAATGGTAATTAAAAAATGAGGGGATATGAAAAAAAGTTTGAGAAATGCAGGGAAAGGAAAGTGATGGAACTTTCTCTTTTATGTTTCCTTTGACTTAGACTTAGAAAGTTGCTTGATTGAATTTGCTTCCACAGAGAGAGAGAGAGAGAGAGAGAAAGAGAAAGAGGAGCCAACTCGGATTTAAATGAAGAGAAGGCGGTGATTGTAATATCACTTTACAATCAGAATGATAATTTCAGGGTAATTCCCATTGAACATTCAACATTGAACCCAACTCGGAACTGCTTTTTGAGGTTGTGGAATGAGGTGGAGCAAACAAGTTGCTGTTCCCCAACTCCTTTTATCCACCAGAGAGAGCGAGAAAGAGAGAGAGAAAGAGAGAAAGAAAAAGAAAGGGGGGAAAGAGCCGGCCTGAAAAGAAATAGAAGACTTGATTTACATCATTAATGATTTGATGATGATTTCGTTGGGCGTTTGGAGTCTCCATTCTCTTAAATAAACATCACAAACCGGAGCAAACTGCAAACTGTCATTACGACCTTCCTTTTCTCCTTTACTCCTTTTCTCCCCTTCGTCTCTTTATGATTCCGTATAGTTCGCGGGGGTTGACGGAGAAAGAACGAGAGGGAGAGAGAGAGAGAAACCACTCAAATGACTTGTTCCACTTTAATTAGCTCATTTGGAATGAAAGAAGAAGGCAAAAACAAAAAGTCCGCTGCCATTGCCATTGCCATTGCCATCGCTATTGTCGTTTGTTACATTCCCTCATTTTTTCCCGTCGTCGTCGTTGTTGTCGGCGACGTCGTCGTTGGATTATCATTATTATTATCATTTCCCCGTTTAGTCGAGGCCAAAGTGGAGAACAATGAGGAGTTTCTTTCATGATAGACGAAACACCAGCCGGCTGGGACAGCAACAGAACAGCAACAGTATTTGCAGTATTTGCAGCATTTAATGAGAAAGGACGAGAACAAGAGAGAGAGAGTTTAACATTTTACAAGGAGCCCAAAGTAATTCCGGGTTTAACAAAGGGAATTAATGCTGGATTGCTGGAGATGATAGAAAGTTGAGTGTAGACAATCCCTTTCTCTACTACCAACTGTAGACTGTAGATTGAACCGGATGACTCCAGTTCCAGACCCCCTTTTGTTTATTAATAAAATATTAGGTCGAGCCTCATTACGGCTGAATCCTCCACCAAAATTCCCATGTTCTCACTCTGCCAATACCAATTCGAATGCGAACGTTTAATGCGAATGCGAATGCAAATGCAAATCCACAAGTCAACGACACGGAAAGGGAAAGGAAAGGCGAGAGAACGAGAGAAAGGAGAGAAAAGGGAAAGTAGAGAAAATCCTCATTCCGTTTTTTCATTTGCCAGACCGTTTGTCTTTGTCAGTCTTCATCCCAGTTCCGACGACAAGATTACTTTTGTGTCCTGTATCATTCCTCCATCCCTCCCTCCCCTCTTGCCCCCTCCCCCTCCTTAACTTCCCTTGACATGTAGATGGTGGGGAACGGGAGTCAACAGCTGATGAGTCGACGGTAATCCTAATCCGGGCATTACTCATGCAATAACACACATATTACGGATATTTTTTATCATCATTACGATATTCCAGCTCTCATTTCTCTCTCTCTCTCTCAACTCCCAACCGGAAAGCAAAATGAATGCGAATGTGAAATGAAAATACAAATGATAATAATAAACATCAAGAAACATACATAGAAATGAAAATGATTTGGCAGGGGGCATAAAAAAAAGAAAAGGAATCATGATCATGATAATAATGATGAGAATTGTTTGGCCAAATCTGCTTTTTCTCCTTTTTCTTCTTTCATTCGTTGTTGACTTGTGTTTTTGTTGTTTGTGTGCTCGGTCTCTAACAATAAGTAGAGAAAGCAGCAGTAAAGAAAACAAGGCAGGAACGCGGATGTTTGGGTTCTAACAACGACAACGACAAAGACAAGGACAATGGCAATGAGAAGAAGGAGAACGAAAGAAAGGAGAGAGAGAAAGAGAAAGAGAAAGTGGGTGGGGGTCGCCACAGGAGATCGAGCTGTAAATAAAACTTTCCTAGTCTTCTCTCTGACGTTTACGTTTTGTCACCCGACACATTTTGCCGTGTAACTTTTACGCCGCACATTACTGCACTTTAAACTAGAGGAATTTTCACATATTAAAAAAGAAAGGGGATTCTCCAAGGACCATCATTTCTTTCTCTCCCCCCCCCCCCCACTCTCCTCCCCCCATCACCGCCGATGACTTTCCATTACTTTAGGACTGTATACACTCCAATGTTATTTCATGCAAAGGAACAAACGAAGGAAATGATTATATTCATTTTCTTTTGCCGTGTTCTTCTTCTTCTCCTTTCCTCCACTTCAAGTTGGTAAACAGAGTAGAAAGGAAAGGGCGGAAGAAAGTAGAATGAACATTTGCCCAGTTGACTTTCTACAGTTTCTACTTTGTGTGGACAGTTTTCCGTTCTGGTCATATTTTGTGAACGAAGGAACGAGAAAGAGGGGAGGGAGAGAGAAAATAGCAATGTTTACGCATCGATATCCGGACATACAAACACTCACACATGTGTGCTCCACTCTCTGTCTTTGGCGTACAAAAGAAGGAAAAAGGAAGCGGCTGGTGGGGAATATTTATTCACAATATGCTTTCAAACACGGATATGAATGTCAATATGGACGGAGCGGAGAAGAAGGGAACGCGGAAAAGAAAGGCCATGAAAGTTAAAATCTATATTTCATGTCCCTCAGATTCCACTTTCGGCATTATTACGATTCTTTCCATTCGTTGAACCCTCCTTGAATCCCGCTACAAAATTTTCACAATCAAAGATATTTTCGGTCTCCTTGGCTCGCGCTCATTTCCCACACAGTTTTTTGTCTGAGGGGGGGAAGCCAAAGATACAGAACACGCGAAGATGGGGAAACAGAGGGGAAGGGGGGAGAGGACTCTTGCTGATTTGATGATCCTGGTTGGAGACTCATCCGACTGACTCGAGACTCGAAATGGTTTGAGAGTTTGAGAGTTTCTTCAAACTCAGAATCTCTCCATGAAGAGCTGCGGTCAGCATATTTTATGGCAGTCGACAGACAGAGTTGGGAATGGTAACGAGTAAACGACTCGGCGCTCCCCCTCAACTCTCTCTCTCTCTCTCGCTCTCTCTCTCTCCATCTTTCCCCTTCGTTCTTCCTTCTTCCTACAAATGTCATTAAAAATATAGAAAATCAATAAAATGGATGTCGGAATCTTTAGCTCGTGTCGGTACGTTGTCTCTCTTGCAACTTTCTCTCTCTCTCTCTTTCTCTTTCTCTCCTTCCGTGTGTACGGCGCTCTCTTTATGTACGGCTGCGGTTGACTATTTCCAGAGCAAAGAAGAGGATGGAGAAGGTAGACGCCAGGAGCGTCTTCTACTTCTTCTTCTTTTTCTTCTTTGCCGTCCTAGTCGTCGTTTTCCTCCTGGTCGTTGTAAAAAAATCACTAGAGCAAACAACAGTTGTGAAGTTTCTCGTCGTCGGCAGAATTCCTTCTCGTCGTCTCTCAGTCTCTCTGTCTCCAATGGATTGCACCATCTTTCCCCCCACTTTCTCTCTGTCTCTCTTTTTCCTTCTTTCTTTCTTTCTCTTCTGCTTCAGCTCCAGTTCAAATAGTAAACTCACAAGTCCTTCCCTCTCTTCAATAGAGAAAGAAAGAAAGAAAAAGGGTTAAAGAGTGAGTAGCAGGAGTTGAGCAACATTTGTGCTTCCGACTTTTCTTTTCTCCTTTTTTCGCTTTCTCTTTCTCCTTTTCTTTTCCTCTTCTTTTCGCTTGCTCGCTTTCCCTTTCTCCTTCTTCTCTCTCTCTTCTTTTCAACCCGACATCTCACAACCGTGGATATGAAAACACGAGACAGACAGAAAGAGAGAGAAAGAGAAAAACTCCAGGGGCAGGGGAGTCGAAGTATAGTGAGGAAATGCAAAAGTCGTCAATGTGTGTACATGTGAGCTCTTGGATCTTGGATCTTGGATCTTGGAGCCTGTTGAACCTGGCAGAGGCGACTACCGGGAATATTTCCACTGGAGAAGAGTTGAGGAGTTTCTATGATTTCGATGCAAATTCTTCATTTTTCAATGGGCTTTCACCAATGGAAAAGATATGGGGGACTCTTTACAAAAATACGATATATAAAAACTATTGTAAATTGTAACATTACGCAGATTGTGGTAGTGTGTGGTGCGATTGAGAATTTGAAAAGGTTCTGCAGTGGTTCTTGATTCGAGTTCAAAAGAAGTTCAAAACTAACCGTGAAAAAAGTGGATTTTCAGTCGTCAGTCGTCAGCTGTCTTTTATTGGACTTGAGATGTTTTATTCGACGTTATTTCTGAGGGTTTTCCCTCCTCTCTTCTATCCCCACCCTCCGCACCATTCTCTATTTTCTCGGCCTTTGCCTTTCTTTGTGCAAATCAACTTATCCTCAAGCTGCTGTTGGAAAAGAGGCAAGTGAGTGAGGGAAGAATATAGAACAATGGATGATCGAGGAAGTAGGCCAAGTCCAATTCACATAGGGTCTCGCCGCCTGCCTACCTGATACGTGTGCATATCAACTCCTCTGTTTATACAGACAAATCCCACTTCTTTTCCTCCTCGACGAGATGACGACTCGAGTTATTTTTTCTGCTCAACGATAAAGCTTCTTTTTCTCTCTCTCTCTTTCTCTCTCTCTTTCTGTTGTCTTTATCTTTCCACTTCTACTCGTACTTATACTTTCACTCCAGCTTGTGTCTTTACTTTTCCCTTCACCTTGTAAAATTGGGGACCCAACCAAGCAGTGAGTATGAGTGAGCGAGTGAGAGATGGAAAGATGCGGGAAAGAGAGCGTGCATTTTTCCTCCATCATCATCAACGTTGGAGACGGTGGTAGTCGGATTTGGATTGTGAGGAGTTTGGATAGACGAGAGTTTGTAGAGATACGGGCTGAATGGAGCACGACAGTCCGCCTGGGCGATGAAGGAACAAGAACGAGAGGAAAAGGAAGGAGAAGGAGAAGAAAAAGAAGGTGAAGAAAAGTTATAGGGAGACAAAGACAAATATTAAGACGACGAGGACGACGACGACGATGACGGAGAAGGAAAGAAAGGGAATGGAGTTGGAGTTGAAGATGGTATGGTTTTGTGGAGCATGTAGTCTGCGCCCTTGTCACATTATTCCGCACGGTTGCTCATTTACAAACAGGGCCGTACGGAGTCTCTCTCTCTCTTGACTTTACAATGCAGAATGTAGTGATGGAGAAAAGGAGAAGAAGAAGAAGGGAGACTGAATATACCATGCCATTCTACTGTCTTTCGTCTCCTTTTCACCACTTTTAACTTGGGGAAATGCCCAATTTTGAAAGTCAAAGCGTCTGCTATTTAAGTTCCATTCAAATTATCCCCACTCCCTGTCAGCCCTTGTTAGCTTTTCAAATCATGTAGCCGACTGACGGACGGACGAACAAACGAACGAACCAACAGAGGTGGAGAAAGAAAGTTAACTTTCCTTTTCATATGGGAAGAGAGTTGGACTTGTGTCTGGGGGGAATGATGAAGGTCTAGTGTGGAGATTGAAGGTTCGTCTTTTAAACAAGCGTCTCCTCTTTCTCCCTCTCTCTCAGCTCCGTGATGATGATGGCTAATGGTTGATGTGACTAATTGTTCATGCCGAAAAGGGCTCTGGATTAAAAGTAATCAGGTCATTAGGGCTTCCCTTCATCTCCATTCTCATTTTCATGTCCATTTCCATCCATCAGTCAGTCATTGAAGGCTCATAAAAGTCAATCGAGGAGTTTTCTCTCTCTAGAGACTTTCCATAATATATATATATAGAGAGAGAGAGATGTGGAGATGTGGAAGAAGACGATGGAAGGATCTCCGCCCAATTTCTCGCTCAACTAGCTCTATTCATAATAAATAATAATTGAGAGAGCCTTCAGAAATTACCCTGCCAACTATCGATTCATCCATCCTACATATCAACAACAATCCGAATCAGAGCTCTCTGTCTGTCTGTTTTCTCCTTTCCTCCTTCTGTATATGTATATATGTGTATGGGGGGAGGAAAGCCCTTGGTGAATGAGAATGGGAAACTAATTAGTTGAAATCATTCATTCGATTTCTCTTCATTATCCCGGCGAGTGGTCCTCCTTGTGTGCGTGAGCGTGTGGAGAACGGAGAGAGAAAAGAGAGAAAGCTCCAGCTCTTTTCTCCGATTTCCAGTTCCCAGCATCAGCATCAGCTTCCAGCTTGAGCTTGAGCTTCATCCAGGCGTGATAATAATGGCAATAGGAATAATAATCAGCAGGCACGTCGTCGGATCATTATCCTTCTTCCCACTCTTCCCCCCGCCCCCTTCTTCTCCCCCCCTTTTCTCCCAATGCGACTCCTCGGAGCAGCTCATCTCTAATGACAAGCTCAATCGAGTAATTCACCATCGCCTTTTACTTGTACATACGGCTACGGCATCCGGACGGATATGAATCTGCAGTTTCTTAAGAGCTTAAAATCCAAGGAAGTTCACTAACTACAAACTACGACGAACTACTCCACACGGTTTCCTTTTCATTGCAACGCTTACAGACCGTTCCAGCCCGAGAGAAAGCGAGAGAACGACGAGAGAGGAAGAAATTCAATGTGGAGAGTTTCAAGTCTTGAGAGGAAATAATTAGGGAGATTGAGAAAGTTTAGTTTGTGTGTGTGTGTGTGTGGTCACGAGTGGGGGGGAAGGAGGAGAAGGGGGAGGAGGGGATATTTGTTTGTGACAACCACTCACTCACTCACTCTCTTATTTGGAGGGAGCGACTCAATGAATGGAACACGAGGGACAGTGAATCCCGTTCAAATCCTTTAAAATGATGCAGTTTAGCCAAGTTTAGGGAGTCTCCCAGCTTTCCATACTGGGAATACTGGGCTTTCCATTTGACAGGAATGAAATTCATGAAGGCGAATGTGAGGAACAGAGATTATCATCCATAATCTCGAACGATTTTCCCTCATTCCCGAACGGAAAGTCATATTATGAAACGATATACTCCTCCCTCTCCCTCCTTCTCCTCCCCCCCAAACAAAATATCGTATAATCGGAAACTAAACTGACTTTATGGTCAAGTGTAGGATATGTAGCGGGAGTGAGTTTGTTGGAGGGGATTGAAATCGGGGGGGGGGAAGAGAGTGGCTGATGGCTCTCTCATTCCCGTAGCATGTGTTGGAATTGGAATTGGAACTGGAATTGGGAACGGGAACAAACATTTCCGCGTTGGCCATTTGGCCATTTGAATTCCGTTCATGCTCGTGTGGATGGAACAATTATTACCATCATCATTATTATTATTATTATTATTATCATCATCATCCTTCTTGGAAATACGGAGACGGCTTAAAATAGTTGGAGTTGTTCCCTGGTGGTTCGAGTGCTTGTTCCCCGTTCTGCAGCTCTCCACAATCCGCTGCCGTCGTCGTCGTTGTCCTTGGTCGTTGCGTACAACAAGTTTCTCATAACAATTGCGAGTCTGGCGCGCTGGAACTGGAACTGGATCATTCGCACTCTCCTCCAAAACTTCGCTCTTGGAAGAAGCAGGAACTCTGAAATTGTAAAAGAGGGAATTCTCTAGAGTCTTCATGTTGGAGGTTGGAGCGATGGGCTTTGGCGGGGAGTAAGCGAAAAGCAGCATCATCCTCACCCAATAAATTACAATATCAGCAAACGAGACAGAGAGAGTGCCAGTCAGTTCTCATGTTCATATCGAGATTTCTTTGAGTAATAGAGAGAGAACGAACGACGACTACTGGCTAAATGTTGGATGAAGAGACTTGTAGAATAATGTGTAAAATCCCAGTAAAATGATTCACATAAATGTGTAATGGGAAGGAGATTTCAATATCAAAAAGTATAGAGGAGGAAGAGAAAAAGTCCTGGCTTGTGAAATCCACGGGAAGGGAATGAAAAAACATTTGTTTTCTCTTTCAAATCCAGTCTCCTTTTTCTTTCTGTGGTTGACTACTATGGAACTCAGAGTTGGAGTTGAAGTTGCTCAAGTTGGAATTGTTTGGAAAGAGGAAACGACAGAGAGAAAGAGAAAGTGTGGTCTGGTGCTGTGGTTTCATTTCGTTTTGTCTGTCTGTCTGTCTGTCCGTCCGTCCGTCGAAAGATGAACGCAACTCTTTCTCTCTTTTTCTACTTTTCTCTTTTCCTTTCCCTCTGTTCAAGTAATAGAACGGAACGGTTGACTGAAAATCCTCGCTCGCTCTCTTCATGCTCCACATGAGGATGAGGATGAGGCTGAGAATTCAAAATCCAATGAGCTCTTCTTTTCTCTCTCTCCCTCCTCCAACGACCAACAACCAACAAGCAAATTCACGTTGGCCAAATCATCTCTACATCCATTGCGTGGTGAAAGTTGGCACATGGATATAACTAGAGCAGAGAAGAATGAAGGAAGTGAGGGAAATGCCCCCTACCCACACGCACTCACCAACATTTACTCAACATGCACTACTTACTTACTTTCCCAGCTTTCCTACCAACTCGCATTCATTTCGTTTCATTTCCCCAGCTGAAAACTCGCTCTCAACTCAACTCTTTCCACAGTTTTCCCTATTTTTTTCTCGGAATCTCGCGGGTGGACGAGAAAAAATCCGTTTCCACTTTCCATTTTTTGGACTGTATTCTTGTTTGCAAGCGATTGCGATGGATTCAGCCAGTTAAAAAAGCTAATGTTCCTTCTTTTTCACATTGCTAACGTTCACACATTATTCATTATTTTTTTTGGCCCGCGTTCATTCCTTCATTTACTGCAGTTACTACAATAAATAATTAGTGATTATGTTTTCAAATTTATGTCCGATTTCAAACCTACTAAAAAATTCACAGTTTATTTGCTTTCTCCTCATCCGTCCATCCGTTTGTCCGTCCGTTCGTCCATCCATCGAGGAGAAATTAAAACAAAACCGTGATGTTACATGAACTTTAAACCCTAAAGTTTAGAGTCTATACGTTTGGTTGGTTTGGATTGGTGTTGGTGTGGAGGGAACAGATCACGTAGGAGCAATCATGAGCATATTTCATTTAACGAGGAGCCCGAATTACACGAGAGCGGAATTTTAAATCCCACATTAAATGAGTCCGACTCTTTCTCTTTTTCCCTGTGGAAAATAAACGAGTAGTTGCCATATTTCATGTTGTCCCTTTTTTCCTTCTGTCTCTCTCTCTCTCTGTTTATGGGTGAAGTATTTTGTGTATACTGTTTGGGGGTGGGGATGTTAAATTTCATACGGAATGAATACAAATAGGAATATCCGGTGAGAAGATGAGCTTCTTTGATTCACTGTTTATTCACAACAATTTTTCACGCACCCAAAAAAAAAGCAGTAGTACTTCTCTGTCATGTGCATTCTCATCCTCCGCCTGCTCTCTCTCTTTCTCTTCCTGTTCTCTTCCCACAACTAAACGGACTCTGGAGCTCCACAATCTAGAATTCAAATGTGTTTTCTCTCTCTCTCTCTCGCGTTCTCTCTGTCTTGCTGGCTGCTGGTTGGGATGAATTACGCTGGCCATTGCCGTTTATGAGGAGCATCCGTCCGCACTCAAAGTCAACGTGAAATGGAGAGAAAGAGACTCCGCAGCGGGTATATCAATAAAATAGGCTCGACTCGACGACTCGACTAGGGATTGTGTGTGTGTGTGTGCGTGTGTATGTGTGTGTGTGTGTTCGTGCGGGTGGGTGGGTGGCTGTGTATATGCAAAGAGATAAACTGACTACAGCTTGGCATTCATGTTCCTTCTCGTCGTATACTGAACAAGAACAAGAGCAAGTGTGTGATGGAGGCAGAAACAGAAGCCGAGGCAACGGCAGATGAAGATGAAGAACCATTTTCTCATCCTCTCCTCATAAATCCCATGTCCACACTTCCATCCATCTCCATGATCCCCCATTTCCTCCCTCCTCCTCCCCCCTCCCCCCACTCAATCTGATAATTATCTCATTAGAAGGAAGAGGACTTGCGTTTGCATAGCCACAAGTCCAAATTCCAAATCATCTAAATCCATATCCAAATCCCCCATCCCATTTTCTATACATATTTCTATCCAAACTATTCAACGTGAGGACAAAACTAAGCCTAATCGGATCTTTCACAGTCTGCATCGTGTTGATTTTTGATTTTCCTAATGCGGAACGGGAAAGAGTAAACTCATGTGGAATGTGTGAAATTCGGGGTGGGTGGGGTGGGGGGGATAAATCCGTGAGAGTTTGTCCCCACCCAAAGTCATTTCAATCCAATTATTGTTCATTTAGCCAATTTTACTGAGGATTAGCGTTTTGAGTTTGGGGATTTCAATGTCTCTATTGCAGACAGGGAGGCAGAGAGCGAATGGAAAGTTGTAAGTTGTTATTGATTTCCATTCCACGGAGGGAATTTCTTGGCTTTGGCTTTGGCGTGTTGTCGTTGCTGAGAGTCGGTCAGAGTGATTTTGTGTTGTGTTGTGTTAGTGAGGAGTCTCGTCCCCTCGTTAAACAGTTAAGTGAATCAAAGTGCTAATTAGAATATTCAGTGATAAGGATCAGCTAATTATCATTATGAAGGCAGGCAAGTAGGGAAATAATTCTCTCCTTGAGTTCCCTCCTGTTTCCTGTATCGTCTGTTTACTCTTTAGTCTTCAGACTTTAGTCTTTACTCATTGGCATTGGAGTTGTTGGAGGACGTTACAAAGCTTTTAAGCTCCTTTTCAAACATTTTTCAATGTGTAGTCTCGTCGTCGTCCTCGTCGTCCTCGTCGTCTCTGTTGACACTCTCAAGAACTCCTCTCGGACGGCCAAAAATTAAATTGAATCGAGTATATTCTATTAAGAAGGAGAGAGCATGAGGAATTAATTGGCTAATGGAGCTTTGAGTCAGAAAATAGGGGGAAACCAGTCACTACTAAAACGGACTCACTAAATAAGAAATAATGGAATCTATGCGACATGGAAAACATTAATTAATTAGGGATATTTAATGATGGAATAATGCAATGGAGGAAAGACACGAATATGAATGCGCATAGCAAAATCTTGAGAGAGTCCGTATTAACTGATTGACTTGACGTTTTCATGGACTTCATTCCTCCAGGCTTCACAGGAAATTATCCAGTGAGAGTAAGAAGAAGAAGAAGAAGAACTCAGGAAATTAATGTGGTTTGCTTTCGCCTCGTTCCCACATGGGTTTTATTTAGGCATTTAGGCCTGTACAATTTTTCTCTCGATGATGGGGGATTTCCAAAGAATGCGAACGCAACGTGGGAATCTGAATTCAAATACACAATAGGCTTGTGAGGTTTCGTGTGGAGTGTTGGAGGGAAATGGGGGGGATTATGACTAATAAAACTTTATGAAACTTGAGTAATCTATATGGTAATTTAGGGTCTGCCGGCCGGCCGGTTGGTGGATCGGTGGGTCGGTCGTTCGGTTCTTGGGCTGGGATGAGATTAAATAATGACACTTTTTAAATGAGACCCCCCAAAATAAAAGTTGCAAACTCCAAAATTACTTTTTCGGCTTCTCGACGGGAACCGATGAGGAAACCTCGAAATATTGTCATCAAGACAACACAACGAACACGGAGGGAAGAAGCAGAAGCACCAAGCACACACCGTTCCCATTCCCTTTCTCTCCTTTCTCCCCTCCCCCCTTTCCCCCTCTACTACACTCCACGACATTTTATTTACTTTTTTTTATGTGACAATGAAATGGGAGGGAAACATCATTTCAAATCTCCCATCCACTTCTTCGTCTTCATCTTCATCTTCTTCCCAAACTATGCTTTCTTTTCCCCCTCAAGAAATCTGTTTATTCTTTCATTTCAAATGGGATGAGGAAACGAAGGAAGGGATCCTGTATTTATTTACCTTGATGGTGTTTGGTTGGATATGTCAGGGACCGAGCGGTGAAGATATACGTGGTTTGACTGGATTGAAATCCCATTTGAAATCCGAATCCGAATCCCGGATCAGGATTTGTGTAGATTTGCATTTGGGGGAAGAAGAGAGAAAAGAGGGCAATTCATTTCCATCAGGGGAAAGTTACAGGTAAATTGTGGGGATTATTTTTTTATTACGTGTTCACGGTGGTGGTGGTGGGAGTGAGTGAGTTCGTTTGGCTCTGGTGGGTGGGTGGGACTGAGATGGGGGGATTTGATCGCCCACATTGAAACCAAATACTCTCAATCTCCTCGAATCGATACCAACAACTTTTTTTCTTCTTTTCCCTCTGTCTTTCTTGTGGTTTGGTTTGGTTTGGTGTGTGGCATATCAGAATTTCCTAGAGTCGACATGATTCTGGGAATAAAGAGAGAAAGAAAGAGAAAGAAAAAGAAAGAGAAAGAACGAGAGAGAAAGACGGAAGGCGTGAGACGAGATAGTGAATTTTATTGGCAAAGAATCAAGCATAAATCTGACTGAGAGATTTTCCGTGCATCGGTGGTGGAAAGTAAAGGGAAAGAGAAAAGGAAAAGGGCACGCAGAGTTTCTTCATGAAGATAAATAAGTAGAGACATGAAGCCAGCCGGCTTACCTTTACTTATTTGTTCCGAGGAAATCCGTGTAGTCCTTTCGCCCGGCTGCCTCTCTCTCCTCCATTCTCAAGGAAACTACATACAGTGAATTCAATGTGCAGAGAAATGAGTACAAGTTCACAAGGAAAAGGAACAACTGAACAACAAAAGACACCCGAATGAAACGCACAGAAAGAGGAAAAGAAACCGAGAGAAAGAGAAAGAGAAAGAGAGAGAGCGAGAGATAGAAAATGGTTAAATCCAGGGATTTCCGTGGCTTCCGAGTAGATGGAATCTCCATATGTAAAAACAGGAGCAGCGACGGCGGAGAGTCTCCACACGCACCGAACCCCCACTAAAAAGTATATCGAAGGAAAGGGAAAGGGAAAAAGAAAGGGAAAAAAGGGAAATCATGACGGTGTCAACTATTTGCCCATGCTTTTGCTCGCCGCTCTCAGAAGAGCAGCAGCCAAAAATGTGGATTTGAGTTTCGGATTTGGGTCTTTGGGATTTCATGCTGCTCCGCCAGACTTTTCTTTTTTCCTTCTTGGCCGTTTTGCAGATGCAGCTGCTTTCCTTTTTTTGTGTGTGTGAATCCAAACAATTTAATCCAGGGCCGCAAATAATTTTCTTTTTAAATCTGTCGACAATGAATCTTTTTGCTTTGGACGGCGTTGCCACGCAACCATGCATTCCCACTCTCTATCTCTATCTCTCTTTCTCTCTCTCTTTCTCTCTCTCTTTCTCTCTCTCTTTCTCTCTCTCTTTCTCTCTCT
>JAIUND010000347.1:0-79306 GCA_034699125.1 Gisinianus flammeolus | reverse complement strand
ACACACACACACACACACACACACACACACACACACACACACACACACACACACACACCTAGAACCAAGAACCAAGAACCCTCCTAATACCTAATATCTTCTTGACACATTCATGTCTATTTTCTCTATACATTCTGTAATCACAGAGAGACACATAAATATGTACATGTACACACAAACACCTCAGCATCTCATCTTCTTGAATTTTAACATGAGATTTTGAGAAGGGAGGAAAAGAAATGGAAATGAATATGGTGTCTGGATGTGTGTGTGTGTGTGTAGTGGTAGTCGGAGGTTAGATGAGATGATGAGGCTTCATGATTATGACGATCTCTACTATATGATGATTTTTTCCAGCTTTTCATCCAAGTATTTTTGAACATCTCATCTTTTCTGTTTACTGTGCCCGTCTTTTCTCCTTTGTAAACATGTATATGGTGGCGTGGCAGTGGTGTGTCATCTCCATTATGTACAACATAAAATTGTTCGCTAAATCTTATACAATGTGTCTCGACTATGGAATCATGGATATGGATATATCAGATATATAGCTATATACATATTTATAGTTTTATAGAGATTGTCATTGTCGTCATATATAGTTATAGTAATATTGCCGAGGAAAACTTTGTGTCGCTTCTCTTCTCGTAGATTGTGGACTGTGGAAAAGTGGAAGGCGAAGACAACGGAGAGTGAGAGAGAGAGAGAGAGAGAGAGAGAGAGAGAGAGAGAGAGAGAGAGAGAGAGAGAGAGAGAGAAAGAGAGAAAGAAGGAGATAGAGAAAGAGTGGAAATGAGACGAGGACACGTTACACATTTACAACAAGCACATGTCCATGTATATAGAGCAATTTTTTCCTGTTTTTTGGTACAGAGGAAATCACAAGTTATGTATGCCTATCATCGGAGGGTTCATCTGTTAGATACTAGATGAGAATAGACGATGGCAGTTATTTCAGTTATGGACTCGAATTTACGTTGACTCTCCAGTTGCCTCATTCTTCCAATCCTACTCTCAACAATAATACAACACCTCTACAATCTTTTTCCTTATACATATCCATCCGCTGCCAGAGCCCGTGTTTCATATGCTCTCTCTCTCTCTCTCTCTCCTATCTATTATGTAGTGCACAATGAGTAAACTAACCAAAAGTCTCAGTCGGCCGTAAATATAAAATGCTACGTTTCTCCATCCTCCACAGTTCCAAGTTGAGCTCCAGCATTCAAGTCTCTCTTTTCCACATACACACACACAGTACAGTCACACACGCAGACACACACACACACACACATATTCTCTAATAATGATACAAATACAAACTACAAACTCGTATTTATGAATCCAATGGATGTGGTCATGTGCAAACTTGCTTAATATGAAGGTACGTTCAGTTTTTACTACGGCAAAAACCCGTGGCACAATTGCCTGACTTGTTTATTTATTACGCTTACACTCAAACTACAACGACTGACTCCACACACACACACACACATACACCATCCCAAAAATACAATCAACACGAATATTATATCATTTCACAAAATTTCCTTGTCGTCCTCTCATCCTCCTCGTTGGGAATTCCACATTAAACAGCTGATTTTTTCTTTTCCTTTTTTATTATCATCCTTCAATTTAATTTCATTGATTCCAAATTCCAAATCATTTTTTTCTACTCTTCTCTGTCTGCTCGTTTCCCTCCCGTTTTCTCCCTCTTGAACAGTCTAACAACACAGACACTTTTTTATATTGTTGTTTACACACATAGACATGCAGGAGTGCAGTATAAATCACTGGGAATTTGTATACGTTTTTTACTTTGTACTTTCCCCGAAATGGCTTAAGTAACTACTAACAAGTATGAATAATATTTTTTTATTGTACACTCTAACACATTTATGAAGATTTTCCAGTTTAAAAATGCAAAATACAAAATTCAAACTATATACAAAAAATTTACAAGGAAATACCTTTGGCCTTTCCTTTCAAATGGGGATGGATTTGTGAAAAGTGAAATGGGAAATATACAAATATATTGTACACCGTTTTTTTTTTTCATTTTTTGAGCATGGGAAATGGAAACTAAGAAAAACAAATAGTTTAAGATTAATTAAGTAAACAACTGAAATGTCCGTCAAGACGTCAAAAACACTCCATAGTTTGAAAGACACGTCAGAAATAGTTTCAACTCATACGGGCTTTTTTTCTTTTTCGTATGACCTTAAAGTAGAAACATTTCCTTCTTTTTTCTTCATAAGATCTTTGCACTTGAGTATTATACTTTTTACAGTGCGAGTGAAAGCAAATTCTTCAAAAAAAAAAGGCAAGTACATAAGTAGTAAAAACATAGCAGTAGACAAATTTTTTTTAAAAAACAGGTCAAGTTGATAATGAAACAAAAAAGGAGAAATGGGAAAGGAAAGGCCTGACTGACTGGAAGTATCTGTACAATAATTGTGGAAGGGAAAGTGTTTCAGGATATTATACGATGATGGAAATTGTCGGGTAATGTAATCAATACAGCTTTGAGCTTATCAATGTTTTCAATTCCCCCCTATTTTTCTCTCTCTCTCGCTCTCTCTCTCTCTCATGCAGTCGTTACACAGAGCTCGGGCAAAAATCCCAGAGGACAAAAGAACGGGTGGACGAAAGACACACAATAAAAAAAAGTCTATTTATATGATCACGTACGGACTTTGTACACTGTTAATTGAGTGACCTCATCAAGTTAAAAGTTATTTTAACTTGACCATTTTTTTTGCCGCATATTTAAAACAAAAACTGTGCATTGTAAAATGAGGGAAAAGCTATATTAAAGAAAGGAAAATGCTGGAGACTGGAGATTCGAGAACTTGTCTGTCTGAAGCGAGTACATTATGAAATAGAGTTTTGATATAGTATACAAAGAAATAGACAAGCAGGTAGTGAGAGTTTTGAAATTGGTTAGTGGTAGTGTGTGTGTGTAGTTTTTGTCGTCGTGTGTTCCCTGCTTCAATGCTTCAATGTGTAATATAAGACGAGTGAGTGTGTGTATGTGTGTAGTAATGTAATGTAATGTAGTGTGTACTGTGTGTGTGTGTGTAAAAAGAGGGACATTTTAATCGGCCGTGTGGACGAGAATCGACGGTGGAAAGAGACGAGAGACGAGGCGGACGAGTTGAGTTTGGCTGTTCCTTGGTGTAAACGGCGGGAATGAAGTGCACGGATTGGCACATAAATCAAGGTGAGGATGGATAGGGGAGGGGGGGTTGCCTATAAAGGCGGGTGGGGAGACGGAGGAGACTCGGAACGGAGCCCATAAATAATAACCATGGAAATGGAAAGAACGACGTCAAGGGAGAGTGTGAATGGAAGGCGCTTCACGAGAGAGAAGAGAATGTCATCCATATATCAATTATTATGAATCTCTTATCTTTATTTCTAGTATAGCCTGCTCCTACAAATCATACACAACTTTTCAAATTAACGTCATACGCGATACACCGTGCGCTCAGAATTATCTAGACGAGACGAGATCATCCCATAATTAAACTGACTATAACAACTATGTTACTTCTACTACCCGACCAAAAACCCAACTTACCCACAGTCTATATTATGTTCTAGTTTCCCTTCAATTCTCTTCCCTCTCTCTCTTTCTCTCTCTCTCTGTCTCCTCCTCGTAGTAGCTTTCCAAAGAGTCCAAAAAGACTCTACTACTAGTCTTCATCTCTTCATAGTAGTACGAGAAAAGAGAGAAAGAGAGAGAGAGATAGAGAGAGATTTCTACAGTGTAAGCACAAGCATCATTCCTACGTTTACTATGTATCCTCACATTTCAGTACGTTTTGTACGTAAAACAATTCCAACGAGAGAGACAGAGAGCGAGAGAGTGTGAGAGGAAGAAGAGAGAGTCTCATTCAGTCAGTAGAGATGGAGAGCTGGAAGTGCAGGGCAAAGAAGAAGAGTAAAAGCAGTTTTCTCATAGTTGTCGAGAGTAGAGAGTAGAAACTGAAACCAGAGAGAGAGTGAGAGAGAGAGAGAGTGAAACTATATGTAAACTTATTTTTAGTGTATTAATATGGCATTTCCAGTGAGAGAAAACTAAACGGCCGTTGATGATGACGACTGCTATATACCATGGACTATGTTTGTGCTCTGCTAACCAACGAAATTAATGGGTTTCCGTTCCACAATCTTCAATAAAATTTAATGTCTCATCCTTTGGAATGTTAATACGCATAAATTTCATCCCAATGATGTACTTATTTCATTAGAGAAAATACGATCACAGGAAGTTGAATTTTCAAAAGAAGTTTTCATTTCCCACCTAAAACACAAAATCATCCACCAAAATCCTTCTTCTTCTTTCCCCTCCTCTTCTCTTTCCCCCCTCTCTCTCTCATCCCTCTTCCAATGGGTTACACGTATATGTATATTGTATATGTACTTGTGTGTACACAATTCATGTACATACTAACGAGTAGTGGAGGAATCCCGCATTTCCAATCAATATGCCCATAAAACATCACAGACTGCAATTAAGAGTACTCCTGTCGTTTTCAGCTCATCGTCACTCAAGGGGTCACATCATTTCCTTCTTTTCTGACGCAGAGCCAAATCTCAATCCTTGTCCATGGAAATGGGGAAAGAGAAAGAGAAAGAGAGAGATGCACTAAGAATTCGTATAAGCACACAAACACACACATACACTCACCAAAATCTGACTGTTATGAAATTCTTAATCAATGTGTGTATGTGTATATGTGTATGCGTACTGTGTACGCTCGTCACAACTCCGAGCATGGATTTCAACACATTGAAAAGGTGGAGAGAGAGAGAGAGAGAGAGAAAGAGAGTTGGAGCAAGCTAGACCTTTCGGCACCTATATTTTTTCCTCTCATGCTGACTTGAACTGGGCTCAGGAAAAACCCCAAAAGTCAACGTCGACAACTCTGCTTTATTTCTTTCAGTTTACACATCTCATTTCATTGTTGCTCCGTTAGTAGAGTAAAAATCTCATCATCCATTGGATTCCCAACCAAATTTTTTCCTCTCGTTCGTCCGTCTCTCTCTCTCTCTCTCTCCTTCTCGATGTTATATATATATTTCATAGGTATATTTGTAATGCTATATGAAAGCAATAAAAGTCTATAGAGAATGTGTGAATTGTTCGCATGTCATGTTAATAATTTTTATTCCTTATTTATTGGACATCGTTCCTTTTGGGTAAACTAATAAATTTCCAACTTTTTTTCGTCTCTCTTGATGGCTTTTCGTTTTCTCCCGGACAAAAGGGATGGAAAATTCTCATGCAAGATTAAATAATAATGTCAATATTTAGAATGGCAATTAATTTACTTTCAATTTTCAATGCATTGTGCTGCCATTTATTATAAATGAAAATTAGGAATAACCAACAAGGAATGAACCAAGTTTGTATTTTGTAGGGAAAAAAGGTTAGTGATAATTTATATAATTTATTAAATGAGTTAATAAAGTTTTGAGGGTGGTTTTTCAAGGGAGAAAATTAAGTCGTACTGATATTTTGTAAAACAAAGTCTTAATATAGAGGAGAGTAAAGTTTGCAAAAAAAAAAGTCCGGGTTATAGAACAGAGCTGAAGATATAGTTCATGAAGTGTGGAAGCAAGAAAGAAAATGAATAGACCTCTGCATAGAGTTTTGGGGAAAGGAGTCATTTATGACGAAACTGAGAGTACAAATTGGACACTAGACAATTACAGAAACATTGAGTTTGTTATGTCATCTGCGAGTCATTGAGACATTGAGAGAGAGAGAGAACGAAGATAGTTAGAGATCTTGAGCATCTTCTTTTGGCTGAGTCAAAGTTGGGTTTGGACCAGACCGGCACACATTCTGTATTGGTATTGACATTACGTATACACAGGGCAAAGTTAAGTAGTAGTAGAAAAGGTGGCATCCTGTTGTTTTCTTCTCTCTCTCTCTCTCACTCTCACTCACTCTCTTCCCTACTCTCACTACTCTTTCTTACTCTCCCCCCAAAAAAAAAGAAAATGTAGATATTGATAGGAGCTTATAAAACAAACTATGTAGAGAACTCATTGATTTTTTGCTGTGTTATCGTGTCATTTACACTTGGTCATATGACGTTGGTCATTAAAGACATGTGACACAATCCGAGGCGACTTAGTTGGAGCAACTTTCCTGTGACATCTTCATAACACATCAAAGACACGTTTTTTCCCAAGCTAAACTAAAGTTTACCCATAAAAATGTGTTGCTCTTTTTCCTTGCTCCTATTCTTTTTCTTTTTCTTTTTCTTTTTCTTCATCTTCATCTTCTCTTCTTCCTCCTCTTCGTATTATCTTACGTACTCTTCCTACCAGAAGTCTTTTCTCATCTTCTCTCTCTCTCTCTCCTATCTCTGTCTTCCTCTCTCATCTTCTCTTATTCTTATTCTTTCTCTCTACAGATACTCAATCGCCGTTCTGTATACAAGGAGAAGAGTTCATACTCATACTCATACGGTTGTACTTCATACCAATACTTGACGACTCAAGAAAAGGCTCATCGACTGTCTCGAAGAAAGTCTATATAATATATTTCTATGTGAATCTCGCTCATCTGTATCTTTTTGAGGATTCAATCGAATAGTATTTGATTCCATGTGTACACATAAACACAAATATCCTACACAAATATCCTACACATACACACAAACATAGGCACTTTCACATCTTGTACGCTGTAAGAAATTGAGCGAGTGTATACCTAAAGTTATAGAACTTATAGATATACTGACGTAAATATGTGTGAGTGTGACTAGTGTTTGAGAAAATTGCTCAGATTTTATTGATTCGCATCTCTCTCTCTTTCTCTCTCTCTCTCTGTCTTTACTTCCTCGACTTCACTTATAAACTCACAGTGCATCTTTATCTTTATCCTCGAGTTCTCTCATCAGATTGAATCTACATAGAATAGAGAGAAGAGAGAAAGAAAGAGAGAGAGAGAGAGTTCCTTGTATATGTGTGTGAATGTGAATATGTGTGAGTACGTTTGGCGGCGGCACACACTGCACACACGCTCTCTTGTGATTTTTTAAAATTTGATTTTTGGATTGAGATTGATTTTGGTTGGGAATTTATGGGCCATGTACACATTCACATTCACACACACACACATCAGCATGAGCATCAGCACAAGCACTTTTCCCTCCTGTTATTCGATGATTCTGTGACTCTTTGTGATTTTTTTGAAGTGATTCTCATAGGAAATCAAAATATCAAAAACGGGATGAAGAGACAACTCAACGCCTCACAACCAAAAACCCACCTACTGAAATTCATTCATATAATAAATGCGCATTCATCTACTACTTGAACACTCAACAAATGTATCCACTACTATCTACTACGATAGAGAGAGAGAGAGAGAGAGAAAGAGTGAGAGTGTGAGGATGGAACAGGTCGGGAGGCTACACATGGGTCTCAGCTCTCTACATAAGTAGCTATATACATACAGCTATGTACAATCATACATGCTAAGTCTCCCACTAACACTCACACACTCAACTCACACACACACACACACACATAACATAACATACAAGAAAAGAAGGAGTGCATGGAGTCAGCCAGGAGCAAGAGAGTAACCATCACCCAGCAGCAGCAGCAGCATCCAGTATCTCCAGCCTTGGAACCAACACTCGAAACTAGTTGAGTGAGAAGCACAAGGGGTTATAGAAAGAGAGAGAGAGAGAGAGGAAGAGAGGAAGAGATGCAGAGTGCATTACATAATGCAGTCAAAGATTTTATAGAGTTGGTTCCTCAAGCTTTGAGTAGCTATCTATATAATAGAGAGTGAGACTGAGAGACTGAAAGAGAAGGAGATGATTCAATCAAAACGTGTGTTGCAGATTTCTGATTGATAACTCCTTCCCATTTCCTCATAAAGTTTTCTTCTAATGAGATTTTCACATCCACATCCTCAATTTCCTCCATTTTCTTCACCATATAAGACTTTTTGTCTTGTCTTTTCCTTCCCCATACTTTATACACTAAAATTCTGGCTCTCTTTCCCTTTCATTCTCTTTCTCATTCTCATTCTCATTCTCATGATGATCGAGATGATGATGACTTGGCTCCTCTCTCTCTCTCTCTCGCTCCCGCTTACATAATGTATGCATTATGTGAAATGAAGTAGGACTACGAGATGTCTTTCTGTCTCTTCAAAATAGTTGGACAACTTTCAAATCAAAATCTGCAGGAACGAGAGAGAAAGAGAGAGTGAGTGAATGCCGAAAAGTTAAGTTTTTCTAGTAAAATAGGTTAATACCTAACGATAACGAAGAGGGTTGCTCGTCTGCTTTTTCCCTCTTCTGTCTCTTTCTCTGTTTCTGTCTCTGTCTCTCACTTTCTGTGTCTGTCTCTGTCTCTCTCTGTCCCTCTCTCTCCCTCTCTCTCTCTCTGTCTCAATTCTCAATGGACTCGACATAATATATATAATAATAATAATAATATTTTCAGTTGACAAAGAGTTGTACAGTACAATAGGAATGGGAGAATACGCATTCATTTCATTCACAAGTTTTATTTATTACAGGAGGTTCCTCAGTAGTGAGCATCTCGTTGTCGTCGTCGTTGCCGTCGTTGTATTATTACTCCGTACACCCGAGGTGCATATTATTACAATAATTTCTAGAGGAAAAAAGGTACACTGGAAAAAGAGAAGAGAAGAGAAAGAGGGAGAGAAAGAATCTCATTTCGTCAAGGTATATAAAGTCTGTCGGGTTTTTTTTCGTCAGAGAGGGAGATGGCGGATGACAAGTTGCCAATGAGTGTGGAAGTGACTTGAAGGAAGGAAGGAAAGAGAAAACATTGAGAATATTGTCGGATTGAGAATGGGAAAACGAGGACTCGGTGTGTGTGTGTTTGTGTGTGTGGATTGTGGATGGATGTCGAATTGGGGAATTGTCGAATGTGGTTCCAATGTTTTTGGTGTAATGTCCATGTGCATGTGCATACATAGCTATAGATTTAGGTAATTGTAAGAATGAGAATGAGTTGGTTTATGAGAGTCTATAGATTGGAATGAGAGAGACAGACAGACAGGGAGAGAGTGATGTATGTACTCTTATGAGTTGTGTCTATCTGTGTGTGTGTGTATGTGTGTGTTTGTGAGGAATCAGAGAAAGGAAGAAAGAAATGTCTGAGTCTCTCTCTCTCTCTGGTTATAGTTGATAGTTGATATAGTTGATACATGACTATATTTTAGTTGCCGGGTTTCCTAAAGTCATCACACAAATCACAACTGCTCTGCAATTGAAGACGACGAGCGAAGGGCACTGTCGAGACAGACAAGTTTTGGAAGTAGAGAATAGTGAAGTTGGTTGTGTGTGTGTGTGTATTGTATGTATCAAAGAATCCAAATTCAAAATTTTCACCCTACCTAATTTATTGCCGACGAACTAGTGGACGAACATAATGACTCTTTGCCCACAAATCACAGCGACCACCGAGCCTTTTATTCCTATCCTTCTATACTCTGTAGCTGTAGCTCCTCTGTCTCTCTCTCTCTTCTTCTTTTTCCAACCTACATATATATACATGACCGAAAATCAGACAAAAAAGAGCATCTGTTGGGAAAAGCAGTCCTGTTCTCCACCTATTCCACGGTTCTACGTCCATAAATCCTTCATAGCAAAACCCAAGCGATGGATAGAACTTTTCAGTACTGAGAGACAGAGAGCGAGAGAGAGAGAAGAGAGAAGAGAAGAGAAGAGTAGAGCGAGAAGAGACGTGAAGAGGAAAGAACTCGCATCTAACAAACGAACTCTACCATGGCCATCGTCATCTTTCAATCACAGAGTGAGAGAAGAGTGAGAGAGAGAGAGAGAGAGAGAATGAGTACCAAAAGGAAATGTGTAGTACAAGTATTATATGCAGTTGTAAAATGAAGAGCCAAAAGCTTCACCATTTACCATCCCATCTTCATATATATTTTAATACTTGTGTGAGTGAATGTATGTGTGTACTGTGTATGAGTGTTTGTGTGATGTGTATGCAAGTAGTACTGCGTGACCGCCGAGCCGAGTAGTGAGAGAGAGACGAAAGAGACGAGAGATATCCACTCACTCTCTCCACTTACATCATCCCTACGACTGTGACAATAAATCAGTCATTTTCATGGAATGCAACTCACAACTCTCCTCTCTCTCTCTCTCACTCTCTCTCTCAATCCACCAAACCAAAGAGAAGAGTCGACTCCTCGACTATATGCAAATGCAAATGGAGGTTTTTCCGCAACGCCAAAATGGCCAGAGTGAGAGAGTGAAATTTTTTGATTGATTTTCATTTGATTTTTCAAGGACATCATTGACATTGTCAATCACAAAGTGGTCAAAAACGACACACACACAGACAAAAAAATCCCATAAAAATCCTTTTACGTTTCTTCCTCTAGCTCCAACCCAAGTTGTACTTGTATAGTTGCTCCAAGGGTACGATATACACATGCACACACGGTTCCACAACCCAGTTTATGAATGCATGTGTTCTCGTTTCCTATACAAACATACAGATACTGTATGGATAGCTTTGTTAGTATAATATAACACATAAACAGTCGGACAAACAATAAACAGAACCCAGAGCACAAGGATACCCAAGGAGAGAGAGAGAGACAGAGAGAGAGAGATAGAGAGGGAGGAAGAGAGAGATGTAAAAAGTCATGATGGCATGTAACTACTTACTCTCATCTCATCTCATCTCATACTGGACCATATCATCGTCAAGAAGACAGGTATCCATCCATATAGACGCATCACATTGGATTCCCACGGTCCAATCAATGTATGATCAAGGTGTTTTTGCTCGTGTAATTAAGAAATGGATAAGAAGAACGTTGTGGACAGAGGAGAGTACGTGAATGTGTGTGTAGTGTAGACCTGTAGAACTGTGTGAGTGTGAGTGTTTACCATCCACGATTTAAGAATCCCTTACGGGGACTGCTATAGAAATCTGTAGTAAAGTAGTGTGTCCGTCCGTGTCTGTGTGTGTGTGTGTGGAAAATCCCTTATGTATTTACTATGGATTCCAGTTGCCTCAGGGTAATTCCCTACTCAACTCATTCTCTCTGTCTCTCGTGTTGTTTCATGTGTATAAGTATAGACGGATTCATAATACATATTCGTACAGATTTACAATTGTGCATGTTGCTGCATGTACAATATGTACATGAATGAGAGACTGGTCATAGTCATATTCATTTCACGCTCTTCTTGAACTATACTGAAAGACGACCAAAAACTTGTAGAGTTGTAAGTGTAACTGGTGTAAGTGTATAGTGTACGTGTGTAGCACTGACTTTTTTGAGCCTCACTCTATCTCTATGTATGTCTATCCTTTGCACATATGTTCATACACATCCCCTGCATACATACATATACCTATATGTATATTTCTATATAGCTGTATAGACACACTCTTGAGCTGAACGAACGTCCAAATCTGTCAAGCCTTTTCATCCCTCGACTCCTTTATTCCTTGAATCTGACAAGCCGACTTTACATTCCTTCATATTTATTCACTCCGATTAACACTTTTTATCTCACCTTTTTCTTCCAACGACTCAGAACTGAGAACATGGAGAACAAGTGAAAATGATGTGGCAGGTACATATGGACGATTCTCTCTCTCTCTCTGCCTCTCTCTCACTCTTTTTCCTCCCTGCCTCCTTTTTCTTCCTCCTTGTACATTTAATGTCTATATGATGAGCCTGATGACGAGAATGACGCATCTTCAAGAAAACTATGAACATGAACATCACACCGTCTCTATCATTCTCACTAAATTCTCTCTCTCTTCTTTCTATCCATCCAGTCAAAGACTCATCTCACTCATTCTCTCTCACTCTCTCTCTTGCTGTATTTTGTTCATCTGTATTACCACGAGCGCCAGTCAGCTAGTCAAGGTAATTTCTAATAGCTTCATGTCATGTCATCCAATAAATATACGTATGTATGTAGCTTTTTCTCTCTCTCTCTCTTCTCTTCTTCACTACTCCTTCACCAACCCGACACTCAGCACTCGTCCACATTCATAAGCTAAATAGGTACTTGAAGCACATGAATAGAGATACATATTACATAATACGTACGAGAATGGTAAAGGAATGACTTTGTTTCACCGTGCCGAGCAACGTGTTTCAGTTTGAATTGTAGAGCAAATGCGACGACCATCTCTTCCCGAATTTTCCCTATGTAAAGTGTAAACTGTATCTCTTTCCTCTCTCTCTCTCTCTCTCTCCTCAACTACAGTCTACAGTCGCTTTAGAGTTAAAGAGTGCAGAGATACACAGAATGCACACACTCACTCACACATATATATACAAGACACAGAATTCTGTCCTTTTCTTGTTCGTCTTCTTTCGTTAGTTCTTCTTGGTCTTTTTGGTGTACTTCATGGCTCATTCCGTCAGTCAAGCAGTTGGTTGCTGAAGAACAAAGTGCATCTATTTATTTATAAATTTTACTCTCTCCAACTCATACTCGTGTCCATGTATATATATATATAATATAATATAAGTACTAGGCATACATTACACCGTATACACAGTACACAAAAGGTTGTTCATCTATTTGTGTCGCGGGAGCTTCTTCAGTGATTAATTAGTCGCAGTTGGTTCGTATCAATCAAAGAGGAGACAAGTGAGGCAGGATGAGGACACAAAGACAAGTCCTTGTCAACGTCGCTCTGACAGAATGAAAAGCTTACTCGTCAAGAAAACTTTTCCTACAAGAAGTCTAAGGAGAAGAAGAAGAATAAGAATAAGAGGAAGAGCAGGGAATACGACGACGGTAAAAATTACCCCGGACTTTTGGGGGGTGGGGGGATAATCATACCCATCACATATAATATACAGATATAACACCTTTATATAGAGAGGAAAAGAGAAGGGAAGAAGAAGAAGAAAAAAAATCCTCATCATAACTAGACAGAAAGCTCTCATTTAATTTATTTATTGTCAAAACCAATTTTAATTCCCCCATATATACGATACGAATACGAATACAAGCACAAGAATAATGTCGCAATTTGTCAAATAATTTTAATTTTTGTTTTTGGTGAAAAAAAAAGAAAAGATTTTTGTCTTTTTTTGTTGACTGTGTACAAAAAATTTTTTGTCATATTGTGGAGTGATTGTGATGTGAGATGATCTGATTATTGACGGGTCCAAAATACGGGAAGAGGAGACAGATATACACACACACACACAAAGTATAAAGCTAGTGAGTGAGTCTGTGTGTGTGTGTTTGTAGTGTTTGGAGAGAGTGTTGGTGGTAGGAGCTGTTTCTGGTCCTCTCGTTTACTTTCCATGTGTATGTATGTGTGTGTGTGTGTGTGTATGTGTGATGTTGGTTGGATCCAGTGGGTGGGTTAGGAGGAAAACTGAATGCAGCGTTGCTGGGGTAAGCGCACACGCGGGATATTTTCTGCCGTCTTTCCGTCCATCACCGGGTTCCGCACTCTCCACACGACGTGACGATCAGTTGACAGGTAGGTTTCACTCGGAATACAACGTAGAGTCAGTCAGTCAGTCAATCAGAAAACAGTGCGGCACTCACATCTCCTCTCTCCTACACAATAAAAACATAAGATATTATATAGAATAGACCATACAGTACAGTACAGTACAGTACACGCTACACAAACACACACACACACGCTCACACTCCTGGTTCCTGGTACTTTCCACATGTATGTATATATAAATGTATATATATACAAAAGAAAAACGGACAAGTACATGCGACGACTGCCTACCTGCTATACAAACTACAAACTACAATCTACAGTATTATTATAACTAAATATTATTATTGTTCCATTGTATTGTATTTGTACACTCGTATTAGTTTACCCCCTCGTGTCAGTTTTGTCATATTGGTTCATCATCACCATCACACTTTTACTCTTCAATCTACCTAATACAAATACGAATACGAATAATAATAATAATAATAATTACAATACACTATTAGGAAACTATTAACTACTTTTACTATATAGGAAATAGGAAATACTAACTGTTGTTACGTTACTGTTGTTCACACATATACAATTGTATACGAAACTCTCGTACTTGATCAGTATGAACTCTTATTCAAGACAATACTACGACTACATCACCGTGACAGAATCAAATACAAGGAGCGAAGAAAAAGAAGGATTCAACACGAACACAACAAAAGTTTCTTCCATGGAAATCCAGCTATACGAAATCAAATTACAATAATAATCATCATCATAATAATAATAACTAAATAATTACAAATTTTTAGCCGTATAAAATTGTTGAAGAACTGTTGAAACTATTATTATATGTCTATTAATAATAATAATATAAAAAATATAAATCAAACTGTAGCAAGTGAGGAAAAGAGAGACAGAGAATTCTTGATTGTCCTTGTCAATTTTTACAATTGACTCGTCAAGTTCAGATTCAGATTCAAACAGAGTATTCAAATATAGATTGAGCAAAAAAAATATATTGGAAATTGAAGAAGATGCCTCGCCGAAAACAAGACTGCCCCAAACGTATGAAATGTAAGTACAAAATTTTGGACAAATTGTCGTTTAGCATTTAAGTTTTTTTTTTTTAAAGTCTTGATTGACATCCGCTTCCCTAAGTTTTTTGACCTTTCTTTGTATACATACGATTTATTTTCGTGTGAAATAATTTTCTTTGGTGGCTTTTTCTACATTTGTATATATTTTATTCTATGTTTAATGTGTTTTTTTTATAACCAGAGTTATTTCTATCGTTTTTGCTTCTCGTGTCTTTCTTTCTATTCTTCTTCTTCTTCTTCTTCTTCTTCTTCGTGTTCGTCTTCTATTTTTTGCTTCTTTCCCTCTTTTTGTTCTTTCGCATCTTCATCATAATCGTCATATCATCCAGAATCCAGATCCAGCAGCCCACCAAGAAGACTTCTGTGACTGACACATGTCAGTTTCGTTTTTGAAGTTAAGTCTAGTCGGGAAGAAAGAAGGAAAACTTGACTGTTTTTGACGGAGCTAGTAGCGCCTACTTACTTAACTTACCAACAGTAGAACTTACGTTCTTTGTTTTTCGCCTCTATCGAATAGAAACCACTCAGGACCTAGAAAGAGAGCGAGAGAAAGAGAGAAAGAAAGAGAGAGAGAGAGAGAAGTTGCCTATTATTAGTAATGTATACCTCGTTTGCAGCTGATAGGTTTTTTCCCTCTATATACTTCTTCTTCTTATTCTTATTCTTCATCTTTTTCTTCTTCGTCTTGTTCCTTCTTGTAATTTTTACATCATCTTCAATTATTTATTCTGTACAAAACACTCACTCATTGGCATTGGGAAAAGTCTGACTTTTCAAAGTCAATCTAGGGCTGTGGGTGACTTTTTGCAACGTAATCTTCAACATATTCCTTTTGTTTCTTCCACAAAACATATACACACTCACGACAAATGACAACGTGTCCGAACCACAGAGATTCATTGAATATCTTTCCCTGGATCAATCTCTACATAATTTTTCTTACAATACCCTCGCGCAAACCACAAAACAAACTACAAACCAAACAGAGCGAGTTTGTCTCCTTCCCCTCTTTCTTCTTCTTTTCTTCTTCTTCTTCTTCTTCTTCTTCTCCTTTGACTTCTCTCACAATCGTAATATCAAAACTTTATAATTTTTTAGTGTTTCATATCACACACAAAATTGCTGACAAATTAGGGTCAATCCAATCCATTTACATTTATCTTTCATTCATATATTCATAAGAACAAAACAACCACAAGACAAAATATTGTGTGGTCTTTAGTCTAGATATATCGTCCATGTATTTTGTATACTTTTGTCATCATCATCATTGTTATGAGACTAGAGTAGCAAAAGCTCAAGTTACACTTGTGTATTTTCCCTCCCGGGTTTGTTCATTGAATGAAGCAGAAAATTTGAGTTCAGAATTGTTCAGTTTCCACACCACTCGGATTCACATTAGCAAATTCCCAACCCGTTTTCTCTCTTTCTCTCTCGCTCTCGCTCTCACTCTTGTGCTCTCTCTCTTTCCTTTCCTGTAAAGACTCTCAACATTAAATGACACGAAAATATCTACTTTGACTACTTAACAAGTTGTCAAACCAAACTAGCACGAGCACCAGCACCCAAACTTGTACACTTTAACTCACATATACACATATCCATATAGACTATCGTTTAACTGTATCTGTACAATTGAAGCGACCGAGTCAAAGTCAGAGAATGAAAAGAGAGAGAGAGAGAGCGAAAAACTAACACCAGCCTCGCAGATTTGTCACCAGATTAGAACGTGAACGCAAGTGTACATATCCTCACCATGTGGGAAAAGGTAGAAAGAAAGAAAGAAAGAGATAGAGAGAGAGACAGAGAAAGAAAGAAGGAAAGAAGGAAAGAAAGAGGGGGGCACGAGACTAATTATTAGGATATTCTTTTTTTCCCTTCATTTGTTCCTAACAAATGTTACTTTCATTGCGGCGAGTCTTTACACACTTAATTCAAAAGAGAGAGAAAGAGGAGAAGATCGCTGTATTTGAGCAAATAGAAAAGAAAACGAGATAAGGTCTTCCGTGCTCATGCTGAACACTATGAACACCCGAAAAGAGCACGAGAGATATATCTGTGTAGTATTGTGTGTGTATGGACTGTGTATAGAGTGGCTATGGCTATGAGTTTGAGCTTGAGTTTGAGAGTATGAATGTGAGTAGGTAGGTGGGTTAACTTGGAGATTTCTCCTACTACTACTACTACTACGACGACGACGACTACTACTACTAGCTTCCATTTCTACTATCAGTATCCGGCCAGCCATATAGTGAGTTACACACAGATTCGGTGTTTTATTCGGTCTACCGTCGTTTGAGAGAGGAGTAAAAGGGGAAAAGGGATATGGGAATAGTAGTGAGTGAGATTCCTGTGTGTGTGTGTGTGTGTGTATATGTGTGAGTTTGTCTTTGTATGCATCGCATAGGTTAAAGTGCAATATCAAAGAAAGCATGTAGTAACGATGTAACCGAGTAGCGTGGTGGCTCACCATTGCCACTTAAACTACTACACTACTCAAGTCTACATAGAATGAAGGAGAGAGAGAGAGAGAAAAGCACAAGGAAGAGACTTTTAGATGCTGGCTTTAGTCTCGTAGCCTTAGAACCTACAAGCTCTCTCTCTCTCTCTCTCTCTCTCTCTCAGTCTCCATCTCAATGTATGGAAAGTATTTTTTACTCTCAGTTATTCAACAGTTGGACCGCATCGATTTTATTTTATTTTTTGTATGTGAGTATGTGTCTCCTCGTGCCTTCTCCGTATATACTCAATCTAATTCGCATGCATTTTCCTTACGAGTCGGCAAATTCATTCAGACAATGAAGTCATCATTATTGACAGGTAGACGAACGGAAGGTTAAATCCACTTTTGCTTCGTTTCGTCTTGGTTCTTGGTTTTTTTTTCATCCTCCTCATCCTCTTCATCTCTCTCGTCTCTCTTCTTGTCTCTTCTGCTGTGCTGTGCAGCAGGTAGAGACTGTCACAAGGTCTCTGAGTCTCTAAGATTTTAGATGACAAACTTCAAACTAGGAAATTTGATAGAATATTTGAGTAATCGTATATCGTTTATGTAAATAAATAGGAGATAGTTCCTTGTGTATACAATAAAGGACGACGAAGACGAAGGAAAGTAAAAAAACCACCACTTGATGTTTATACATACAGGGAATATTCAATTTGTATTTGTATTTATTGAAGGAATGTCTTTGATACAGGTAGTTGAGCGTTTGAGTTTGAATTTGGATGACACGTTTCACTTGAAGATGGAATGATTGATACATTTCCATTTGGGAAAGGCAAAGACGCTGGCGGAGGAGGAGAAAAAGGGGGGAAAATGTACATAATAAGATATGTAGTCAAAAAATATAATCGTAAGGAAAACAAAGAGAATATATCTTATAAAAAGTGAACATTTTATACAATACAATATTATTTATTATGGAGGAATTGTTGCACGTAGTGGTTTTGTAGTTTATAGTTAAAACTATTAAATTTCTGTCTCTCTCTCTCTATGTGATGTCTGTGGGTTGGTTTTTGGATAAATAGTATTAAATAAAAGTGTTGAGTACATATATCTGTATATCCAATGTAGGTATGTAGATGTAGATGTAGGAGATAGTTAAATATATATTCAATGTGTACCATAATGGAGGTAAAAATGTATACAAAAGATGATGATTAGAGCTCGTAGCAATTTTGAGGACATATTCAGATTCCGATGAGGATACATCAATGTTATCAAGCTCATAAAAAGGGAGCAACCTTTTAAGAATCTTGTACACACACACACACACACATAACATAACATAGGTGGTTTTTTTCTGACTCACTCATCTGCCCAAGAAAGAGAGAAAGAGGAATTATAAAATGTGTGTGTGTGTGTGTGTTTAAATGTTAGGAAAAAAAGAGTAATAGAATGAAGATGAGATGAGATGAACAAGGAGAATAAGAAGTGGAGGATGTGAATACTGACTTTTTCACATCTTTTACATTTGAGAGACACTCGCAAACAAAACAAGCGGTTCCTTGGAGCTCTTGAACCAACTTACATGAACCAACAAGCTTCTCTAGTTTGTGTTTTAGTGTGTAGTATATATGTAGATAATGCATATGCATGTACACAGTATTACACACACACACACATGGAGAATACAGACGTAGGAAAAGGGAGAGACAGAGAGACAGCGAGAGCGAGACAAACTTGAGACTTGAGAGTGAAAAGAAGTCAATGTAGCGGAGGATTGTATATATTGGATTGAATTTAGTTTTTGACTCTCTGACTCTGGTTCTCTGTGTAGTGTGTATGCGAGTTATTCTCTATCTATCTCTCTCTCTCTCTCTGTGGTGCTCTGGTGCTCTCCGGCAACAGCGCAGGAGAGCAAAAAAAAACGACGTAATGTTCCAAAACCCTCTTTTCAAAGATGAAGCTAGTCCGTCAGTTGTCAGTCATAAATGAAGGGTAAAAAACATATATACCCACGGAGTCCCCCGCTTCCCTCATCTCTCTCGCACTCTGCTTGTACTGTGATGCTGATGCTGCTTGATGCTGCTGCTACTTCTGCTGCTTCGTCGTCGTCGTCTTCTTCATCTTCTTTTTTTTTCTTTCCCTCGAAACGAACCAGAGTCAAGATATAAAAATAATATAAAAAGAATGAAGAATACAAACGACGTAGACACATGACCACCTTGCCAACAAGAATATCATGGAATATCATAAGCTGGTCTACTTGTTTCCTTTAGTCGAACCCCACCACCATCACAACTTTGCACACACTCACACACACACATGTAACTCTTGTAACCCACGAGCTTTTTTGTCTTTTATTGATGCATACTCACATACTGATGGTTTACATTTACGTACACAGTACACACATAGACTTTTATCAAATACATTACACTCTCGCAATACAACACAATATGAGATGAGACGGAGTAGTCAATATGAAATGCTCTCAACTCTTCAAACGTAGGTGTATAATATATAAAATATAATACGTTGTGTTATTTTTTTATACAAAAAAAAACGACACATTCTCTCTCTCTCTGTCTCTCTCTCTCTCAACTGCCAGTAGTCACTCTTATGGATCTCTGTTTAGTCTGCTCCTACTCTCTTAAACTCAAAAACTCAAAAACTATGTGAATACTTAAAACTTTACAAATGACACATCTTCCCATTACCCTCTCCACATTCTATTCTCTTTCTCTACAGATATTCTCTCTATTCCTCCATGTTTTTCATCATTAGTGTATCATTAGCGGCTTTTTGGTCCAAAAAAAAAAAAAAATTATTACGGCTTCCATGTACATTGAGGAGTACATTGAATATAATATATACTACAATACATAACATACCATATAGACACCGTGTAATTTTCTTACACAAACGGCCACTTTAATTTTTTATTTGTTCAACTTGGGGAATCCATCCACAAATGTTACAAAGTAACAAACTCTTTGCTCCACAGACAATTTACTACCTAATTTCTGTTTTGTATTTTGTATATGAAATGTCGACATTGACTCGAAATTCAGTTCCTTTCACATTGACAACTATAATTCCTTAATTCCATTCAACTTTTGTGGTTCGCAATTTTTTTTCTCCCCCTTCACATATTTAAACAGTTAATTTTTCATGGCGGTTATTGCCCATAGTTCATGAACCCTTTGTTTTATTGAGCTCAACTTGTATTACAATTACAATTATTATTATTTTCTAACGGTTCAATTTTAGTTACTTGATGATTTCGTGATTTCGTTATTTTGTATTCCGTAATGACCGGATTTGCATTGCGATGTACATAATTCCGAAAATTATATACCCTGCAAATAGATTTGTGGATTATCAATTATCCTTGAAACACAATACACAAAATGACAATATTTTGGTTCATATACATATATCTGAATTACCATTCACCGTCAAGTCGTCCTGAACCGTCAGTTCATTTTCATTCCTCCTCAACTTAATAAATAAGAAGTAATTAAAGTATCAAATTCATATAGTCAAAACTTACATATTATTCTTATTATCTAAATTATACGGAGAGTGAGAAGGCTCACTTCTGATGTATACACGAAAATAACTCTACGCACAAATTTACGATATATATACTCATGTAAATACGTACGTTACGAATGTACGTACTATGTGTGGATGGTTGTGTTACGATGTATCTAATTGCTTGTTGTGTGTCAATCAACCAATCGGGAATGGAACAACACAAATAGCAAATAGGTTCGCGTATCAATTTCACTTGAAAAACAAAAGCACAACCAGCTCTCACCGTATGCATAATAGATGGAAAACATACAGCTACAAATGTGTACACACACACACACACACTCAAATGCTTCCCATACCATTACCATCCTTTATACTTTATACAGTTTATACCGACATACATCTACATGATATAAATACAAATGTGTACCAGTCCGTTTTTAAAGGCACTATGTATATAGTTTTCAGTTTCAATTCTCTCTGTCGCTCCATGTCTAGTCGGCAGTCGGCAGTCTCATTCCATTTCCCTATACAGCCTAATATATATTTACTCGATTACTTACTCTATATACAGTTCTACAGTTCTACAGTCTACACTTTACTCCGAAAAAGAATTTTCCACATTTCCATTTCCATTTCCAGGTCCAAGTCCACATTGTACAATTGTGTATCGTACAATTTATTTTCTCTTTGTTCTATCTGTACAATGATGAACGTCTCGCACTAATTATTACGAATGAGTAATTAGTAATTACCTATTAATAATTAATAATTGATTAGGCTCCTTCCTTCCAAATCCTTCAAATTGTGAATCTCTACTCCAAAGATAATTGGTGTCAAAAGTCAAAGGGAAATGATGAGAAAAAAAACCTGCAAATCCCTCTTCAAATATCGGTACAAATACACGTGACAACTGGATTGAATTATTGATAAGATTATTGTGTGCAGTATAAATAATTAGCATATATATCGAGTCAAGGTACATATTGGATATACAATATAGGAAACTGTGTTTTTTCTCTCTCTCTCTCTCCATTTCCTTATTCCATTCCATGATATGATATGATATGATTCCTTTAGCATTTGTGTGTGTGGACTTTGATATTCTCCATGGTAATTAATTAGGGCGGAGGGAAGAAATATTAGTGGGAATCGTCTGATGTGTGAAAGACATTTTGAGGAATAATAATCGTATATATATATATACAGGAGAGGAGGCTCTCGTATTCATATAGGGAGAAGAGTGTAGAGGTTTTTTTTCTTCTTTGCTTTCTCAAAGTAGATCTATGGGTTTATAGTGAGGAGGAAGAGTGTAAGTGTAAAGGATGTGATACATACATGTGTTGTACACGAGAAAGCAAAAGCATGGCTTTTTATTTGGTAAAGCGTTATAGAAATAAACTTGATTTCCTTTTGGAAGAAAGAGGCAGAGAGAGAGTGAGTGAGTGAGTGAAGGAAAGAGAGAGAGAGAGAGAATACACAGTGCTTAGTTTTGTGTGTACTATTCGCCTTTGGTTTGGTTGCATTGCATTGCTAGTTGCTGGTTCTCAGTTTATATATGTGCGTGTGTGTATATGTTGAGGAGAAATGTACAGAGTAGAGAGAGAGAGAGAGAGAGAAAGAGAGAGTAGTGTGGAGGTAGAGTTGGCTTTGGTCGGTCTGCACTCTCCTCTGCACCGAACTCGGAAGACTGACAGTTAGCCCGTCACTCGTTCTCTCTCTCCTTCTCTCTCTCTCTCTCCGTCACTCTTCAGTCAGTCTTCTACGTCTCTTGTCATCGATTCAGCAAACCGGTGTTGCCAAAATCCAGGTTTCGGGGTCGGTCCATAACACGACCATAAAACTTTCCCACCTACTCTTTTCCCCTCTCTCCATGATGATAATCTTATCAACAATATTAAATAAACACAAAACAATGCCATTCATTAATTATTTCATTCAAGAGAAATTCCCGAAGATTTTACAACAACAATTTTTTTTTCTCCTCATCAAACAAGAAAAAAATTTCCCTTCAGATCTCGTATCCAAATACTGATACGAAAGATGAACGTACCGTACACTGTACAGGGAACGGGTAATAAGAGAGAGGGAGAGAAAGAGAGAGATTGAGAGAGATCTAGGGAAAAATCGCATCAGATACTTCAACTTAAAAAGTCATTTGTTTCTCTATTGGGCATGAATCGTTTTTTCGTTGGAGGAAAATAAACTCTTTCATTTTATATAAGAGAAAAAAACGAGACCTCCGCAACAGTTGTTGTATTTTGAAGTTGTCAAATCCCGTTTTTCAATGTTTCCATGTGTGTATGTGGTGTGTGTGTGCACTGTATATATGTGTGTGAGGCCACGAACTGCAAGCTCGCTATGTAACTTCACAAGTAAAAAGAGAGAATAAAAAAACTCACACACACACACACACACACACTCGCAGTCAGAGTCAGAGTTGGAGTTGGAGTTGGGCATAGTCAAAGAGAGTTGGGAGAGCTGGCTTTTCCTATATAGAGGAGAAGATATATCTAGGTGAGACGGCATGGTTTTATATATAATACACACGGTGAAAAATTCACAACATGAACATGTAACATCAAGATAAAAGCTCTTGTATTTGTACTTTTACTTTTGCTAAATAGTCGCATTAGCCATTTTAAAACGTACGATTAATCAAAGCTTGAATATCCAAATTATTTGAGGCATTCAAAAAGTCCACACACGAACGGCGAATAAATTTACAAAAATAAATGATAAAAAAAAGTCAAAGCTCAACACTCAAAACTGAAATGTCGCCAATCTCAAAGCTCCGAAAATCCACAATCCACAAGCCAGAACTCATACGATATCGTAGAGAGATTTTTTTTTAAATAATTCTTTGTTTGTCATTGTCAAAACCAAAACAATGAATGATGAACAATACACAATTGTACAATTGTACAATGCAATATTTGTATTAAAAAAAAAATTGTGTAACATATTAATTTTTTTTTTTTTTTTGTGAATAAAAAAAGGGGAGAATTTGTGGTTTTGAATCTGATGTAATTCCAGCCTTCTGTCTTTTCCTGTATGGAGTTGTTCAACAGTCTTTCCGCCATTTATGGTTGGCCCGAAGAGTTCGTTCTCGTCAGAATTCATCGATCTGGTGTAGGAACTAGTAAACCTGAGAAAATCAATATAACTTGAATGGCAGCGTTCAGTCAGCTCTCAGCTCAGTCGCTACTACGGCGACGAGGTGGATTGAACCACCACGTTTAGGTACATACCAGCAGTAAGCAGAAAGAAAGAGAGACAGTGTATGTGTGTGTGTATTTGTACGACTCTCCTGCAAATCCAATCCGTGAACTCTCTTTCTCTCTCTCTCTCTCTGTCTTTCCATCTCGTTCTGTCTGTCTCTCTCTCTCTCTCTGTCTTTCTGTCTCTCTCTGTCTCGTCTACCGAATCCGACTTGCTCAATGATGGAGGTTGGAGGTGCAAAATCTTTTTCCAACATCTGAAAAGTGTCCAAAAATGTCAATTTCTCTCTCGTTTTTGCTGAGTGAGGTGGTGAGGAAACTTAGGAAATCTGTCGCTTGAATTTTCATCAAATCAAACATTTGTTTTGGCTCATCTCTCATAGATCTCTCTATATAGGCTTGACAGACGAAAAAATCTTTTTTATGTTAACATATCCTTAATCTACACACACTTCCCAAACCTACAACCAATTCCATGTGCAAAAGGGAAAAGAAGACAGAGAGAGAAGAGAGAGAGAGAGAGAGAGAAAGAGAGACATTCAATGCAACTTGACTGTGTACTGTACTGTACTGTAACTGTATGTAGATGGTAGAATATATACACGTGAACTATAGGGGAATACGAAAAGAGTCCTTGGGATCATTGATGAATACACTTGAAAACAACTATTTAGAATAAAATTTGTCAGTGCAGGACTCGGATGAGTTTATCTCTCTCTCTCTCTCTCACTCACTCTCACATTCTCTCTCTCTCTCTCACTCTGTACTATCTGGTACGTAGTACGTACTCGTACTCTGTACACTCCCAAACTTGAGTACAGTTGTGTAGCACGGCATGTAGACTACCTAGAGAAATGTCATGTGTGACAAATAGTTGGAAAATATTCCCACTTGTTGGAGTATCGAGAAGAGAAGCTCCTCTCTCTCTCTTCCGCTCTTCTCTTCTCTTCCCTTTCTCCTCCTCCTCCTCTCCTTCTGATGTTGTATGCACTCCGCATTCATACATAACCAAAAGGTATATAGCCACATGATATTTTTGAAATACATACAAAGTAAATCGTACATTTCTCAGATGTATCTGCGGACATTTGCTGTTGCTCTTACTCTTACTCCTCTAGACTTGCTCTTCTTCTAGAGTTGGTGTGTGTAGGAAGAGTAGGAAGAGAGTGAGAGAGAGAGAGAGAGAGAGGCTGGAGAGACGATATATAGAGTACAGGTTTGGATTGCCATTGCCATTGCAATCCAATGGCAGTGTTTTGGAAGGAAAAGACTGCACGCAGTGCATGCTTTTTGGGGTCGAAGTGAGACGGAATGAGAAAAGAGAAAAAGATAAAAGTGGAAGAGAGAGAGAGGAAAAAGTAGCCCCCCTTTGGGGGAGTGCTTATGAGGGATCCATTGGTTTGCTGTCATTTGGTACGGCAACGTTGTGAAACGTTGAGCTGTCAAATCTATGGTAGCCCATCAATCTCCGACTCAAATCCTTTGTGTTGTGCTCCTAAGATATATCACCTGGATGCCCGACACTTTTACTATATGGATGCACAAGCTATATGTACAATTTTATGGGTCTCTCTCTCACTCTGCGTTCTGTCGTTTCATTCCATTTCCCCTCGACTTCCATAGGCCAGAACCAGACGGACACATCTCGTTATATTCTCTCTCTCTCTCCCTCTCACTCTTTATCTATATTATATCATCCATGTAATATTCATATGGTCTGAGAGTATACAAAATTATGGACACATGCAAACCCTACCAAGAGCACTAAAACCAACACATAAATATACAACATAGTCAACATACCTAGTTGTTCTTCTAATGGAATATCTTGCTACATATATTCTAAATGACTCTACAGCTACAGCTACAGATATAAATATATATCATATAATATAATATATCCATCTACAGAGAGAGAGCGAGAGAGACGAGACACACTAGTCATATGCAGATTTTCCTTCATTGATTCCCATCAAAGAATCGAACAAACGACAAGGGATGTCAATTCTAACGATGTCATGGGTTGATGTGATTCATTCAATCATCATCATATTAAAAAACTGTGCAAATATTCAGAGTTTCTAAGCTCCTGGCTCGCTGACTGGCTCTCTCTCTCTCTCTCACTCGTGTCTCATGACTCTTCACCATTTCCCAGTCCAAGTCCAAATACAAATACAAATACGAATACGAATACGAATGAAATGAAATGAGACTGGTGACTATATTATTATTATTATTATTAATAATAATACTGGGTATTGGTATTAGTGTGATTATATGGAAAGAAGTTTGCCCTTATAAACTCATCTTAATGGTCTTGCTCTTTTGTTCTAAAAGGTAGAGAGAGAGCGAGAGAGAGCGAGAGAGAGACAGACAGAGAGAGAAAGAGTCAGGGTTAAGCGAGTGACATATGCAAAGTGTTTAGAGGGGATTTCACTGGTGATGGTGTGTGTTTTTGTCTGTATAGTGATGATGGGGGAAAACATTAGCATTCGGATGAGATGTATGTGTCAAAAACGACACCGGCTGCCGTGGTAAAAAGTAAAGGCAAACTACAATCTACAACTACTCTCGGAGCATATCAGTAGCCACTTTTACTTAACACACACACACACATGTACCCACAAATGCTTCGTTTGTATGTAAGTGCGAGACCCGACTATTTGTCTATTTGTTTTTTGGGGGTTTCACTTGAAACGAATATAAATACTGTACAAAACAAAATAGTCCTTGTGTATACACTACTATATACACGCCAAGAAAGTGAGGATGCATCGAGACAGGTAGTAATTGTGTAACGGTATAGATATGTGAATGGAGAGGGAGAGAGAGAGAGTTGCATACCTATGAAACCTATGTACATACTGGTCTGTATGAAGAAGGACTCCGTTCCGCAGACTACATATGTGAGTATAGTGCTTACGGAAGGAGTGAGAGAGAGATAAGTAGGTACATGGAAGGTAGACAGAAGCAGACACCTCTGAAAGTGTGTGTGTTTGTGTGTGTATGGAGAGAGAGAGAGAGTGTGTGTGAGTGCCGAAAAATGTGACGGGTGCGGAAGAGTTGTTGGTTGAAGCCTGATGAAGGTGTCCATGTCTTCATCTTTCTTGAGGCAAAGGCAAGCATGTGTGCAGAGAGAGAGAGAGAGAGAAAGAGAGAGAGTTCTGTTGTGTTATGATGATGTTGCTCGGACGGATTAAATGGATTAGAATTAGATTAGAAATGTTGAAGATCATTTGTTGAGCGGAGAAGGAGGACTTAAGAGATCAAAGCCAAGGAAACCACTAATCGTAAGAAGACGAAGATGCTTTGTGCTTTCTGTGTGTGTGTGTGTAATGTGTATGACTATGAGTGAGTGAGTGAGTGAGTATGTCCATGCATAGAACTCTGAGAAAACTACCAACCAAACTATGTGAGTACTCACAAGTACAGAGTCAGTTGTTCTTTCGCACTGGCTGTCGAGAAATATTCTCACAGTCTTGAACAACGTTTGAAATATTGATTGATGATTAACCATGTGGATATGAAATGTACATTTATGTATGTATATCCTTTATCTGTACCACCAACGAGAACCATTCTCTGCATCCATCCATCTATCCATCCATCCATCCATCCATCCTCTATTCTCATTCTTCCATTTAGAATAATATACACACCTAAAAACTTAAAACTTATTAATTTCCCCAAGTATGTATAAAGTATAATATAAGTGACTTGACAAATGTACAATGTACATGTAAAAATATACACAACAACTTCAGGCACATGCATATTATTATTATTATTATTACTATACACTTCTCGCTTCTCGTCAAGGTGGTTTTGGTTTTGAATACAACACGACCAAGAAGACCAAGATGATGACGACGACGACACAGGAACTGGAACTATATAGACAATTTTATTAGGTATATTTGTATATGAAACGAGTACTTGAATGAATGCATTTGAGAATGTTTTTATTCTACCTACATACCTACTTGTGGCAGGTTCTTGAATATGTACATATGTACCATCGCAATGTATTTGTACTTACGTCCCCTGATACATACGTACGTATATTGTCATTTGTAGCCAACAGGCATATTGTCTATACCATAATATAATGCAGCAGTGTCTGTATGTGTATACATAGTTGCATAGTTTTATACACAAACACACTGAATAAACTCTAATGTAATGCAATATAATGGAGATGGAGAGCTTGGGCTATTGTTTTGCTCTGCCTCTTCTCTCTCTCTCTCTCTCTCTCTGGTTGCTCGTTGCTCCTCATGTTCATACGAAGCACAGTGACTTGGAGTTTTCTTTGATCCTTCTTATGTCAAACCATCAGTCAACCATTCATCATTCATTCTCAAAGTCTACCCTCTCAATTCCTTGTCTTTGTCCATTATACATACACAACCATATTGGCCTATTACTAATACACATTCACATTAGCATTATGCACTCACTCCAGCCTAATCTATAACAGTACTAAAAGAGTAAAGTAGTAAAATGTGTACGCTCTTCTGCTTTTCCCTTTGTGAGCTGAGGAATCTTTATTAAATAAATGATCAGAACTAGATAGAGATAGAGAGAGATGGAGATGCCGAGATGGATGGATGAAGGAAGGCTCTCTCTCTCTCTCTCTCTCTCTGTCTCATGTATCTCTCTAATATTTTCTCAATTATGTAACCACTGTAAAGAATTAAGAGTTGAAGAGCAGTGAAGCATGTGGTTATGCTTTAATATACAGAGAGAGAGAGAGAGACTGACTACGCAGTCTATTATTCCTCATTTCTTATTTCATATCATACATACGATAAACACATTTGTTTGTCATAGAAAAGATGAGGATTTTGAAGCTATAGCGAACGTTGTTGTGTGGACATGGAGATGGAAAACACATGCGGTGTGTATTATTTTATCATGCCATAAAATAGGTATACAGATTGTTCATTGGTTGATGATTTCCAAGTGACTCTCTCTCTCTCTCTCTCTCTCTTCTGTATGGATACACATAGATGTACATATGTGTTTGTTTGTATACTTGTAATGTAATGGACAGACTGCTTAATTCAATACATATTGTTCGCATTAATTTTGACTGTATTTGGTCAACCGTGTAGAATTGTCATCTTTGAAGTTGAGCTGTGCAAGTCCATGTGCCTTCATTTCATACGATACATATCTGTACATTACATTACATTACATATACCTATCTGTACGTACATTGGATTTTTTTCATAGTTATTTTCTTTGACTCACTCACTCATCTTTTTGGGGTAGAGATTGAGACGATCTTGGTGTGTATTAGAATTAGAATTAGATGAGATGAGATGAAGACAAGACAAGGTTTGTGTGTTTTTATTTGAGGAGATGAAGAATAATATGTATAAAAAGAAAGGAAAGGCGAAAAGCTTTGTGTGTGAGTGGCTGAGTCGTGGAAGAATGACGTCTTAGTAGCTCTCTTTGACGCGTATATTGAGAAAGAAGAATTTTAATTTTGTTCTTACTGTTCCAGATTGTGGTAAAAAATTTCCAATGTTATGTGTGAGTGTTTGTGTGTGTGTGTGTGTGTGTGTGTATTTGTATTTTCTCTTGTCTATATGGGCGGAAGCGAGGGCAAGCTCATCTCGTCAGGTTAGAGATGGTTTCAAGTCGATGGTTGAATGAAATAAAAATGTCGTCTTCTTCTTTTTGGGTAGTAGCGTGTGTTTGTGTGAATGTGAATATGTATCCGCTTCTTCGTCTTTTTCTTCTTCTTCTTCTTCGTCTATTCCTATATTCGTATCAGAAGATATCTTTTTTTGCTGGCTATAAGAATGGTTGGTATGAAACTAGATTTATCGCTGACATTTTGGTATGTGTACTGAGTGAAAAGCATCAATCTAAATCCTAAAATAACCCAGATAGAAATTAATAGTCACACATCTGGCGTAATTTATATGAAGACGACGCCACTTTTCATTACTCTCCACCTTAAAATAACCCCGCTGAACACTTTACTCATACGGTACTTATGCATAAATAAGAGGACACGTTCAGAATTACATATGTACACACAGTCAAACACACACACGCACTAACATCCCCAAATCCAAAATGCGCCTAGCCCATTTCTGATTTCTTCTTCTTCTTCTTCTTCTTCGTCTTCGTCTTTGTCGACTATTCGTCGTCTTCTTGATGCTCAAAATTTGTGAACCCAGTCCTTTTCCCATCACTTCATAAATATATAAATTGTCTTCAAATGTATAAGTACAAATACGAGTTTCCACACACAAACACACACAAAAAAAAAATTGGAGTCGTCTTCACTAAACATAGTAAATACACATAGTCACAGTCACACTTATGATGACTTTTGTGTGCACTATGAAGCTGTGAAAGTTTTACTAAAAACGTCTAACCTTGCTTTAAAATGTATGCATATGGGTATCATCTATGCTAAAAACTAAAAAGCTACTTGACTCCCTTGATTTTTTGAGGAAAAGCGTTTGAAGGACTATGTACACAATCACAATCACAATCACAATCATGTACATTGTCTTTGGCATTTTGGTCTTTTTCCCATCACTAACTGATTGTCGAGTTAGCCTATATTATTTACAACACTGCAATAGTAAATATATGGAAGTTGTCTCGTTTTCTGTATGCCCGCTCGCTCAAAATCCGTTTCGGCAATCATTTAATGTTTGTGTTGTGTATAGGATATGTACAGATAGAGTTTGCATATGCAGTTTTGTTCCTCTCTTTGCTGCAGATATATATCTGACGATGAATATATCTGTACATGATATTTATGTAAGATAGTAAGATATATTCCCAAGAAATGTATGCGCATAAATAAATTTATCCGGTTTAGCTCCGCGACAATGATTATCAGCCAGATCGATCCTTCGCTCCTCTCTAACTCATTGTTTTTCATCCGTAGAGTAAAGGGAAAAAACTATTTTGAAAAATTAATGACGTGATGGGCAAAATAATGCACATCCAACTGTTCCATTTAAAAAATAATGTTTGTCAGCGATCTGTTTATGAGAGAAGAAGTGAAGACGTTGAGGAGCTCGTAAATTCACTGTGTACACATTCGGGGAAGGCTGGAGACGAAAGAGTAGGAGAGAGATGTGAGAGTGAGAAAGATGTAGAGAGAGAGAGAGAGAGACAGCGTGAGCTAACTGTGTGTGTGTGTGTGTGTGTAACAATAATAAAATGTTAAAGTTTGCCAAAAAATCATTTAATCGAATTATTAAATCATTTGTGACGGATTTGCTCCTTCTAAAACCTCGTCTAAATCATCATTTTAGTGGCGTTTTAAATCTGTTTAGTAATTTCTTAGCACAGATCCACTTTTTACTGTCGCTCTCTCCACATTCAAATTCGACACTTGAGTTTTATTTTTAATTCTACGAGGAAGCAAAATGAAAAACCTCCTCATCTCTCCCATCTTCATGTATCCCAATGTTTTCCAAACTTTTATCATTAATCATTTAATGTTCAAGAGTTTTGTCGCAGTATATGTTAAAAATCATTTGGACTTGAGAAAAATCAAAAGACACACACACAAACACAAACACATCTATACATATACAAATGCACGCACACAAACAGACATTCAATTCATTTCATTTCATTTCATAGGGAGACACGAGTCGTCAGGCACAGGGCGAAAATATTCAATAGAACCATAAACATAACTTTCAAGTTTTTTTTCTCATTCTTTCCCCGTCTGTCTGTCTTACGATTAGATATATTTATTCTTGTTGTTTTTTCTCATCTTGTCAGTTTAAATGACATTGAGATGTAGAAAACTTAATAGGGATATTAAAAGGCATTAAATGTGCACGTAGGTAGTTTCGTTGGGATTCCTATATATATACCTACAGATACAATTCCTAATTATTCATACGTAATTATTACGAGCCAAGGTTTTGTTCCTTTTTTTATAGAATGGGAAATGGGAACCTCATGTATGTATATAAAATATAAACATATTTGCGCATTTGATATGATATTTTTATATTATAATGATATGATTGTCTAAGCTAATGACAGATTTGCTACCAATCACAATCTTGATTTACCGATTGTTTCCCTTTTTTTTTCCTTCGGCCATTTCGTCGCCCAATGTGCAATGGAAATATTATATTATATTGTAAAAACTTGGATGAGGAGTGTGTACATATTTAAATGTAGAAATGTTTGATTAGATAAAAGTAGAGGGGGGAAAGATGTAAAAGACATAAATACAAATGAAAGGATGTTAATTTTTTTGTAAAAAAAAAAAACTTTAAATATAAAGTAGGCAATAAAAAGAGAAGGAAAAGGGAGAAGAGAACGTTGAAGAAGACGAAGACGAAGAAGAAGAAGAGGAGGGAAAAAGATAGTGTATAGGAATGTGAAGGTTTAAAAATGGAAAATATAAGTTAAAGGTGTTATGAGTACATGGAGATGGAGGAAGAAGAGGTTATTATGGAAAAATCTTTTTCTCTCTCGTCTACTGATGACGAACACTTGGCTACATAAACACTTATGCTGATATAGGCGCGATAATATGTCGTGACTTTAGCCCATATATATCTCTCTCTCTCTCTCTCTCTCTCCTCACAGTATATAATCCCCACCGAAAAAAAAGAGAGAGAAAAAGATGTGCCCCACACCCAACGTAATAAAGGGGAGACGACCATAAGTCTTACTAGGGATGGAAAAAAGAGCAATTCTATGTGTCAAGCGTAAATCAAGTCTGCATCAAATGCCATGGAAAGCTCGTACACACACAGAGCATTATATCACTACGAGAATGACAGGCGAATGGTTTTTGAGCATAGGCCCAGCAAGCCAGAAACTCCCCTATATCTACGCCATGAAGCACTATATTACAACCGAGCTATCCAAAGCTGACTGAACTAACCATGTTTCCATTCTCTCTCTCTCTCTCTCTCTCCATCTACTCTCTCTCTCTCTCTCGTTTTCGCTCTCTGGTTCTTTCTTTCTTCCGTTGGTACGTACTACTACTATATACTGTGTGTACTGTACTAGGAGAGGAGGACGAGGACGAGGACTAGCATGACTAGGGCTCTTGTGTAGTCGTCGACAACTCCGACCCTCTTCTCAGTCTCAGTCTTCTCTATACCCCGTCAGTCTTTCCATCACTCAGGACATCAGAAAATGGATTCATGTGTACGTCTCCAGAATTCGGACTTTTTCTTTTCCCCACTCTCTTTCATACTCTATATGTACATCTACACCTACAGTAGTATACACTCTACGTCTACAGTCTTCACTATGTACTTTTACACACGTACGTACATACATACATATAAACACACACTCGAACTGAAACTGGAACTAGACAGACAATCTTTCCTCTGGTCCGTCAACCAACCCGCACTACCAAACAATAATCAATAGAGATAGCCCAGAATGGACGTCTCACTCTCTCCCGTCTTCCATTCTCATCTCATCTCATTTCTAATCTGCACATGTTATGTTGACCATTTCCCCCCTGTATGTGTGTCTGCACTGCATTGCACTGCACTATATACCATACTATATACTGTAATATCTTACTCTGTCTGTAGTACTCGAGTGAGCAGTTACACACTCATATGCATATGCACACCAACTCTCAAAGAAATTCTCACAATGTACAAAACAGATATTTATACATACACTATATATATATAATATATATATTATTATGAGTTGTATTTTGAGTATGTACGAGTATTGGAATATTTTTTTTGGGGGATGTCAATTGTAGAGGGAAGTTGACTGAGATGTGATGATGGCTGAAAGACAGAAAGAGTGAAACAGAGAGAGAGAGAGAAAAGAGAGCAAGCGAGAGATAGAAAAGTCCTTGGTATCAGATATTTTATGTGTATGTTGTGGACTTTTGTGTATGTAATATAAAATAACGTGTGTACTACACTTTGATTCCAAAGTTGTATTGTAACTCCTTCTTTTTTCTCTTGGTCTCTCTCCTTGTTTTGCGACGACGACGGACGAGGACCAAGCAAGACGAAAGAAGGAAAGAGACGAGGATGATGTGGTTGAGGCTGATGAGAGGTTGACTTAATTTGTTGACGTAGAGGACAGGTAGTAGTGGTCACGTACGTATAACGCGTAGGATTGTGGCCAATCAAATATACATGTACATGTACATACATGTATGGCTGATATGGCTAAGGTTTTTTTTATATATTTTTTGGTTGGAGAGATTGCCAGGCCAGAGCCTACACTATCATAACTCAGTGAGTTTGGTGGACTGCACTGGACGTAATATATGTAACTTATGTGCACTGCACATAAGTTACCAACCTATAAGTCATCATCTTAAAACTATGGCAGCCAAGCCTCCTTCTACTCAAGACAGAGACTCCAGTTGACAGGTCAACTATAAGGTCATTCGTACGGCGCCATGTTACCTGATTTATGTCATTCTTCGAGCGACGAGTTCCAGGCCATGAGAATGTGATGCGCCAGTAAACCAAATCAATGGGTTTTCTCGGTGAGTATGTGAGTTTTCGGTTGTGTAGAAAAAGAGAGAGAGAGAGATGTGTGTGTGTTTGTGTTATGTGTGCCCCGTCACCCGTTTTCAAAAGGCAAAACTTTTACTCGGGGTTTTTGCGTGAATATTGTTTTATACAGCCGTCAGATACAACAAAACAAATCGTCCCCTCTCTTCACTGAAAACTTGCTTTATTCCTCAGTCTCGAGTCTTTTTACATCTTTTGGCGGCTCCTGCCGGTACATATACACACACACACCAACTCTCTCTCTCTCTCTTCCTCTCTCCCTCTGTATTGCATCAAGATTGTCTTCGATGGACGGAAATGACCTCAGGATTTATTCACTATATAGTCTTTAGGCTACGAGAAGAGACTTTATTCAGCAAGATTTATAAGTGTAGTAAATTATGAGACTGAGTGAAAGAAAGCAGCTAGGAAAGGAGTTGGAGAGAGAAGAAGAAGAAGAGAGAGAGAGAAGAAAAAAATGGCACACACTGAGTCTTTTCGACTAAGTAGTGTAGTCGTCGCCGTCGTGTTTTAGCCTGGCAGCGGCAGGCAATATATACCTTTTTAGGGAGCTTTACTTACTCCTCCAGTAAAGAGTCCAACGAGTTAAAGAAGGAAGGAAAAGGCAGTAGAGAGAGAATTGAAGGAAGAAGAAGAAGAAGAAGAGACATAGCAAAGCAGGAGCACATACACACACACACACTCATACATCCACACACAAGCACAACTTTTAGTAAAATTGTGAGAGAGAGTGACGTGAGAAGGCCTCGCTCAAGTTCTCTGAGAAGAGATTAAACCTATCAGAAACAATGGGAGGAAGGTCTGGATTTTTAGTTTATGTGCATACCCAGGGTAATGAGAAATCATACTCGGTATTGATGAATGTTGATGATTTGATGATGATCAAGAAGAGGTATCGTGGGCCAGAGTTCCATATATCAGTCCTACCATAGTTTTTCAAATGTAATGTAATGTAATGTTCTCAAACAAAAATACTGTGTATAGTCAGTCAATGGTATGAGTATTGATGTAGATGATGCGGACATAAAGAGAGAGAGAGAGAGAGAGGGAGAGAGAGAGACTGCATGTGCAAAGGAAACACACAGCTTGTTTTTTTTACGATATGACCAAGAAAATCCAAAGTATGTACAGTAAAAAAAATGTATGTTTGGGTATATATATCCGTACTTTCCGTACGCAGACACACACACACACTCACATTCACGAGTTGTTCATGATTGAGCTGAGCTTTTTGGTTTATGTGTGTACGTAAATTTCTTGAGAATGAAAGAAGTCCGTAGGATAGGTAGGTGTACCGTAGTTTGAATTATAGCTCTTACTTCTGGGGGAGGAGAGGAGTTTGGGTGAAAACGGAGGTTCGAATTGTCAAAGTAAATCACTAGCATCACAGAATCACTAGTCGTAAGGGTGGGGAGTGACTCATGGATATATATCACAGCCACATATCAAACTGGACGGACAGTTTTTGAAGGGATGAAGGATTTATTAAGCACATCGTGCTTCTCTGTAAGACATAAATTCTGCTGGCTTCTTTGAAAAGGCATTCCCACACCGCATCAGCAGTAACGTCTAAAAACCAAGGAGACGCGTACTGACGAACTCAGACATGCTCCTGATGTTAAAATTATGAAATGAAGGAATCCCTTTTCTTCACTCTTGGATACACCCCGCGTCGTCACCCCTCTTCTTATTTCAGACCTATGTGCGTGCCACGATCCTTCTTTCTCATTATGGCAATCTCTTTTTTCCCTTTGCATATGTTGCTTGTTACTCACAAGTCTCACAAGTCCCACAATTTTCATTCTCTCTCTGCCCCACTCACTATCTCTATCTCTCTCTCTCTCTCTCTTTACCAAAAAGTTAAAGAAGAAAAGAAAATAAAAACTTTAGCTAATGACAGGTAAAATCTAACTTTGTACTCTGAATGTACTCTGACTCTGACGCTCTGTCCCAATACCTACACAACCAACTATTTTACTCGATCATCAATGAATTATTATTATTACTCATACGCCTTTCGCACCACTTTGCATTTCAAACACATACACAATCATACATAAAGTCAAGTCCGTCCGTCTCTCTCTCTCTTTCTCTTTCTCTCCCTCTCTCTCTCTCTCTCTCTCTCTCATCTACTCCCCACAAATAATTCCTCCACTACTCAAATAAACAAATCAAAACTAAAATATGCCATCATTTGCATTAATTGGCAGTTGGCAACAGTAAAATATTCCATTAGTTTTATGTGTATCTCCACTTCCCTCACATTCTTATTGTAATTAGATTCTACACAGATTTAAATGATGGTTGGATTGGATACATAAAATATTTCAATTTTTCACAGATGCTGCTCTCAGATAAAAACTCCTAGAATAAAATCACATTGACTCTCTCAAACACACACACACACACATCATGTCCATGTACATACATTATTTATGATATAATCGGCGGCCATCTCTGGATTCTCAATTCTGAATCCTCACTCAAAAAAATTCACATGTAATTACAACCACGAAATCAGAGATTATAAATATTTTTTCTCAATTCATCTTACTCCAAAAACTTGAGTATCAAAACTATATAAAACATATGTAAGTACATATAGTTGATATTTCTCCAGGTGTTTTTCTATACAACTATGAAAGACGAACAAGAAGAAGAAGAAATAGGGAAAAAAAACAATTTATAAAATCTGACAGTTTGACGAATTCAGAGAGCATAAAAAATTGGTCAAATGTGTTGTTTTGTATTTGTAGTTTGTGTTTGTACCCACAAAAGTCATGTTGTATATATATGTAGTCAAAGTCCGGGACTTCAAATTGGTTCTCAACTGTCTATATAGATATTTTTATTGTGTATATACTCATCGTTATCGTTATCGTTAGATGATATTTAAGTTGGTATATACATGTAAGTTTTTGGTTATTCGGTTGGTGTTTTGGATTGGATGAAAAACGAGCAAGACAAGAACTGGAAATGTCTCAAATGATAAATTAAGAAATCACCCCAAAAATTGAGAATCACCACTGGGCGTCCGCAAAAGAATTTTCCCTTTCCTCTGTATTCTCTTTTCTATTGACGTTTGATGGGTTCAACTTGAATTCAGTGAAAAATTGATGTTCTGCCGTCGTAAAATGCCTTTGAGTTTCTCTCTCTCTCTCTCTCTTTCTCTCTTTTTTCATGTATATATATTATATATATATGTATATGTTTGTGTGCATATGTGTGGAACTTGAGTTTGTAAGGTGTGTGTATTTTGAGCGGAGTTCCAAAGGCTTTCAATGTATGTACCATTTCTCATGTATGTTTACAAGATCTTTACATCACATTGAATGGTTTGAAAAAATACAGAATGAGGTGAATATGTACTGTAGGTATGGATGGATATGGACATGCATGAATATCCGATATTTATAAGTATGAATGGCTATGAATACACGAATACGAATAGGAATACATACACATAAGACATAATACACCACCAGTAGTTCAATTCAATACAGGTTGGTTGCATGCCATAGGGAATACATTAGCTTATTTTGTTCAAATTGCCTTGGACTAGAAGAAGTGAGAGAGAGAGAGAGAGAGAGAGAGAGAGAAGAAAAAAGAAGGCATCTTTTTAAACCACGACGACCACCACAGGTAGATCTTAATCATGGGATCTTGTGTAATGGGAATCAGAATCAGAGTCATTCTTGTCACATTCGTTGCTCCCCTAAGATTCAAGAAAAAGCTGCCTGTTCTCGCATGGGATCCGTGATTCGTTGCAGTATGTCTTGTCGTCTTTGTTTTAATCACGTACGAGGAAACTAAATTTATTCGCAGAGACACAGAGAAAAAGATTACATACCTCCGTCTCTCTCATTCTCTTTCACTCTCTCTCTCTCTCTCTCTCTCTCTCATTCTCTATGTGTCCTCAGTCCTCAGTCCTCAGAAAACTCAAACGTGTAAAAATACACATCACACTCACACACCAACACACACACACACATAGAATGAGTGAGAGAATGAGAGAGGAAAGCAAAAGCAAACTTAATGCTGCACATAATGTCTAGAAATTCGTATGGTCATGATCAAAGATTATATTTTGAGAGGATGAGGATGAGGAGGATGAAGTGCTAGATTTACTTGGATATTCTCCGTGTGTGGATGTGGAGGCGACAAAAATCAACCAGAAATTGGACAAGTAATTAATATGATGCCGGGTCAGCAGTACTCGCAGCATTTCCCTCTAACCGTCAACCACACACACTTTCTTATATTCTTCTTCTTTTCCCTTCTTTTCCTTTTTCTTTTTCTTCTTGCTCTTGTTCTTCTTCCGCTATTCTTATTTGAACGAGAGCAGCACATACATGGAACATCTTACTATCTATCTGTCTTTCTATCTTCAGAGGGTTACTTACAGAAACATGAAGAATAAAAAGTCCACTGGCCATAAGTATGAAACATCTTTTTCTCTCTCTCTCTCTCTCTCACTCTCTCTCGCTCTCTCGCTCACTCGTCTCTCGTCTTCTCTCTTTTCTCTGTGAAGAAGAGTGAGAAGATTCGTGAGGAGAATTGAACTCGCTCATTCTTTGATTGCACAGATAGTCACTATTTCCTGTCTTGCTAGTGATGAGAATTCTCAAAAAATGTTTAGCCCCCCCCCCTTCAAACCAAGATGAAGAAAAAGAAGAAGAAGAAGAAGAAGAGGAAAGAAAATCATATCGCACCTTCCTTGACCAGTATTTTCTATTGCTATTGCTATTACTATTACTATTACTATTACGAGTCACTAGTAGTTTGCAGTTTGTAACTGTGATAGATAGATGAATTTCTCTACTCCTGCTGTTGGGAAACATATAGAAAGCAACAAGATCTATCTGTAATATTGGACGTGAATGTGTGTGTGTGGCTTGGATGTTTAGTATGGTGAATGTATGGTATAGATATACTCATATACGTACATATATATGTGTGTGAACGAGTGTGAGTGAGTGAGTAATGCTGTAATGTGGCTTTTTCATGGCAGTCTATATGTGTGTGTGAGTGTATGGTATGTTCTCTCGCCTCTTTCTTTCTTTCTCTCTTTCTCTCTGTTTTTTTTGTCAATCAAGACGTACATAGTTACATCTAGAAGCCTTTATGGTGTCAGTCAATCAATGTTTAGCCTGTTTTCTTCTACATTTTTTTTTCTAACTCTCTCTCGTCTTCTTCTTTTACTTTTCAGGGGAACTTGAAAACTTGGCTGCGGCGAAAGCATCAGCATCATCATCAGCTCACATCAAAAAAGATGGTCAGTATTTTTCTATATATAATATAATAATATATACAACATCATACAAAATACAAGTCGTCCGTATTGAATGTGTAGCATGAAATATACTTGAAAAGAAGTGATATACTTTTTTGGTCTGTGATTTACACTGTGTATACTGAATGTGAGGAAGGGAAATGTGTGTGTAGTCATAGTTGTGTAGTGTGTAGTCGTGTAGTGTGCGTAGAATTGTAGAGTGTGAAGTGTGAGTAGATTGTGTAGACGTTATCTCCCAGTCTCAGACACATATGATGAGGATTTTTGCCTTCATTCATTTATAGACTCGGCATCTGACGAGGCTTCCGATGATGCAGACAAGAGCTCTGAATCCAGCGGATCTCCACTCAGAGGAGCTGCTGGATCTGAATCACCGTCTTCATCGCCATCGTAAGCAACTCAATTCTCAATTCTCTATCTCTCTCTCTCTCTCGTCTTCTTCTCCTTGTTCTTCTTCGTCAATGTTTTATCTATTGAGATTTCAGCGAGATGAACTGGAGAAAACTCAATGAAATAAAACATATTACACACACAATGTGAAGGAATTGAGAGAAAGTTATATATTATATACGAAGAAAAGAAGAAAAAGGAAAAAAAAACCCCACCCAAAAGAAAAATATGATGATAATAATAATTTTTGTGTCTGCAATGAAATATAAGCAGAACAAATTTATGAGAATGGACTTTTCCCTGTCTCTGTATATATGTGTGGGATTTTTTATTCTTTATCTATATATATATTTCGTTATCCAGTATCCATCCAGAGTTGGATCTCTACACGTATCATATGTATGTATGTATGTATTTTTATGTGTGTCTGTGTATTTCTAGGCTGAGTCCATCACCCGGACAAAATGGAGGCGGAGCAGCATTAGATTTTAGTACAAGTAGTAGCAGGAAACAGCAAGAGGAACGTCTGTCTCTTTCTCTGGCATCTTTAACGGCTGCTGCAGCGCCATTAATGATGCCCGTGGACAGCCCTCTAGATCTCTCAGTCGCTCATCCTTTCAAAAAGGATGAACCACCAAAGAAAATATTTAAATGGGGTGACAAAACCAATTGGAATGACAATGCTTCCAACAGTCCGGGCCCAGACATGACATCCAAAGCACTGGAGAAAATGTCAGAATTAAGTCGAGTTGGACAAGCAGCCGCGGCGGCCGCCGCTGCGGCTGCAGCAGCTTCAGAAAATCGACTTACGTCACCTGGCAGCAGAAGTAAGTCAAATATATATATATATATCCACCGGTGTATCTCATCATTCTACACACTTGAATTACATCACAATCATTACAATTACCCATATTATGTATGATGAAAGGAAAGGAAAAGAAATGAAAAGAAAAAGTAAGAAAAAAAAGAAGGAAAAGTCTATATGTATAGGAAAAAAGAATAACAAGACTCTCAATAATATAATAAGGCTTCAATTACAATATAGAATTTAGAATGAGCTGCACATTTTAAATTAAAACATTATAATCGTAATAATAATAATAATAAGATGGACACGTGATGAACCTCAAGATTACGATATTAAATAGGAAAATTAACTTTGTATGTTTCTTTCTTTATTACTTTAATTTTTTTTCTGCTCCCTCTCTCAAGTTTTTGTTTTTTTCAAAGAGGTTGAAGAATAAGTAAAGGGAGAAAAAAATTAATGGCAGGTGGAGACGAGTCTATAGTCTAGTCTGCTCACTGCTAACTGCTCACTGCTCACTCTGTATATTATAATATGCATATATAGCTATTTTATATTTTATTACATATACATTGCATTGGTGAGACGATGAAGAGAGTGAAGAATGAGTGAGTCAGCAAAGAGTAGGTTGGCAGTGGTAATAATTTAATTTTGGTATCAATATTCACGAGAAAGAATACAATAAATCAATCAGAATTGTTTAATTGCTTATTCGAAACTAGTTTTACAACTAATGAATAATGTATATGTATATATGTATGCGCTCAGTGATCAATGATTGACTACATTTGTGTCCATCTCTATGGCTATGGTATGGTGGATTGGGCATAGTGGATGGTGGATGTGGATGTGTGTGTTTGGGGTTTTTTTTAATATTTTATTTGGTGTGTTGTTGTTTTGTTGTGTGTACAGGTAGTTCTAGTTCTTCATGGCAAGCCCAGTGGTTGGCACAGAGTTCCTGTGGAACTCGAGATGTACTCAGATGTGTTTGTTGCCGACTCACTTTCCCGTCACTGTCAGCTCTGAGTGCTCATATGAAGGAGGCAAAACATGGTCCTCCTTTGCCAAATCTCCCAAATATCCCTTCCCCAAAAGGGTCAATCCCCCCACCTTCTTCTTCTTCCACTGTAGGCACACATCTTTCTCCACCGTCGTCATCTCTACCACCGCCCTCAAACTCATCTCACGATTCCGCACTTCTCTTGAAAGGTAGTCTCACTAAACTCTCCCACTCTCCATCCATCCATCCATCCTCTTCTTCTTCTTCTTCTTCTTCTTCTTTTACTCTCTGAATAATTTAATTTACTATGTATCGACGATGAAGAAAAAATCATCTTTGAAATCTTCCGGCCTTTTGTATTTTGTACACCACACCATTCGATGATTCCATTCCATATTCCATTCCATTCGATATGAGGACTCCTCAAATCCATATATTAATGCGTATAATAAACTATCTATATACATGAAGAAAAAAAACCTTTCCCTTTTCATCCTGTCCATTCCATCATTTTTACACACTTTGTATATCCTCTTTGGTATACACACATATTTTATATATTTTATACCAAAAATGATGGCATGAATATAATATATAGTCAAACAACCAATAATTAGTATGGCTAATACAACTCTTAAATACATATATAAAATAGTAGTTAATGGAAATCTGTAGCACACCATCACACAGTTTAATAATTCTTTTCGTTTTATTTGAATTTGAATTACAGAAACGGTTCATCTCCCCAGGAAATTAGTCAGAGGTAAAGAGAGACAAAAAAAATTGACTAAACAAATTTCAATTGAATGTGATTTGAACTGATTTGTATGTAGTTTGTAGATTGTAGACTGTACATAGTTTTTTTTTGGTACATGTAATTTGTAAATGTGAATGTGACTATGTACAGTGTACAGTTTGTATGTTGTAGAGAGGAGTCAGATATAGAGAAATAACCCGAGTCATTTGTTACGAGAGAGAGAGCTCACTTGTTGTATGTTGTCTAATTTTTAATAGGACAAGACGTTTGGTTGGGGAAAGGAGCCGAGCAAACACGGCAAATCCTCAAATGCATGTGGTGTGGGCAAAGTTTCCGATCGTTGGCTGAAATGACGTCGCACATGCAACAGACACAACATTACACAAATATTATCTCACAAGAGCAACTAATTTCTTGGAGGTCTTCTGAGGACAAATCCTCTTCTGCAAATTCTCATGTCAGCGCTGTTCTTACTTGCAAAGTTTGTGATCAGGTGAGATGAGATTTTGGTTTTTTTCTTGTGTGTTTTTATCTTTGACTTTGTCATAATATTTTTTCAAGTCTCCCCAGACACCATGAACTATATGTATACAACAAAAGAACTCCTGAATGTTCTCTATCCACATTTTCACATTTCACTGTTGCGCAGACATTATAAAACAAAATGTGTTTAAATTTTTTTTTTTTAATTTCCAATTCAAATTCAAAGTCAAATGTTAAGACATTTTTTTTTAGTCACTTTAAATTTATCCAGGAATTATTCATACATGCAAGTGAGTGTATTTGTGTGTGTGATATACAAAAATGAAATGTTTTTTCTTCTTTATCTCGTGTCCCTGTAGGCTTTCTCATCGTTGAAAGAGCTCTCAAATCACATGGTGAAGAATTCTCATTACAAAGAGCACATTATGCGCTCCATTACCGAGTCCGGCTCCCGAAGACGTCAGTCACGAGAGAAACGGAAAAAGTCTTTACCAGTCCGAAAACTGTTGGAGTTGGAGCGAGCCAATACGGACATGAAAAAAGAGATTCGAATCTCATGTGAGAAATGTAATGAGAAAATCCCGGCCCCAGCATTTGTCGAACATTTGAGAGTGTGTGAGCAAAAATTAATCGGTTTATCAAGTCCAGTGAACCTTCATAATCAACAACAGCAAGGACAACAACAACAACAACAGCATCCACCAATGCCCACCACAATCAAATCCCCAAACAACAAAACTAACCATAGTAGTAGTAGTAGTAAAGACAAGGATTTACTCCTTGGTCTGGAACCACCACAAGATCTCAGTCTGAGCACGTCAAATGCCAGTAGTATCAAGGACAAAGATGAGAGTCGGAACAGTAGTAGCAGCAGCAGCAACAACAACAACAATAAAGACACCAACAAAGAGTCCTCTTCCGTTCTCAATGCTATTGAGAAAATGATTGAAAAATCTTTTGACTATCGAACCAAAACTGTTACCAATAGTGGATCTCTTGGAGCCACTCCACCTGTCGGAACGAGGTAATTTAATCACACAATCAATTACACACATTTCTATTGTATATAATCACAATTAATTAATGAATTCATCATCATCTACCAAGATGATACTAAAATCAAACTTTTGCGTGTACGATTTAATGTAAAATATGTGTGGATTTTTTCCCTTCTTTTTTAATTTTTCTTTTGTTATTCTGAATGGTTTTTTTTGTTGAAAATTATAGTATTCTAAAGAGACTTGGTATTGATGAATCCGTTGATTACACAAAACGTAAGTAAATACAATTTAATGATTTTTATGTATACTTAAATTTTAGGCTATGTTATTCTAAATATTTCGTAATGAAACAAAATTAATAATAGTTTAATATGTACGATAGTAATAAAAAATGAGCGTATTTCTAAAAAGGATTTAAGATTTCTTTATAATATAATTAATATCTAATTTTATTGTTTCTCTCTCTCTTATGGTAGCATTGGTTGACCCAAGTGTTTTGCCAATTCCACCAAGATTCCCACAATCCCGACCACGAAGTGTGTCGTCGGAAAAGTCAGATGACACATGTAAAATGCTCGCACCCACCACGCCATCACCAAATCACTCGGTGGGGACGACTCCAGATTCAATTGCCAAAGACAAGCGGGATGATGATATGAAGTCACCAAGGAATATGAAGTCTCCAATGGGGGGAGATTCCTCAGGTAGAGAAGACACTCCCTCCCCACATCAACATCAACATCAACATCAACGAGAGCAACGAGAAAAACAGCATCAGTCAGGGAAACTGAATAGTTTGTCTGCCCTCAGCTCCATGTTTGAGTCAATTGGTGGTGGTGGAGGTGAGAGAGGTGAAAGAGGTGGAGGAAATTCAAGTAATTCTGGAAATCATGAGTCGTCAGTCAAACCACCGACACCGACTGGAAATAATAGTAGCAGTAGTGGTGGTGGTGGTGGTGGTGGTGGGAATTTCCCAACCAATTCTCATCATCCACTTGCTGCTCTTCAAAAGCTGTGTGATAAAACGGAAAATACGCCAACAGTCAGTTCTAGGCCTACGAGTACCTCATCATCAAATCCACAGTCATCTCCAGGTATTCATTCAATATATACTCACCATTATATTATCAGTTAACAATCCACAATCAATCCATGTGTGTGTGTGTTTTAGTCGAAATCAAATCGTTTGTTTATTTATTTATTTACTGATGGATGGATGGATGGATGAATTTAATAATAATAATTGTTTATGAATTTCTTGTTCTTATATAATATAGGAATTGAAGGATCAGCTTTGCTTGGTTTGAACTGGTCCGTGAATGATGGGGAAAATGTGTTCAAATGCACATTTTGTGACACCCCGTTCTTGTCAAAGGGAGCCTACAGACATCATTTAGCCAAAATGCACTTTGTGAAAGAGAAGAGTCCAACTAATCCGCCAAAAGAAGATCCAGCACAGCTCACTTCCGACTCCCCAACATCCAAATTCATCAAATACTCGGAGTTGGCAAAACAATTGTCTTCGAAATAAAAAAAAATAAACAATAAACAACACAAATAAAATAAAAAAAATTGCTTATAAGCTTTTCTTCCAATCATTCTCTCAATTATTATTAATATTATTATATATTAAATCGTCGTTTTGTTGCTCAGTCAATCACATTAAAAATATACTCGTGAAAATTCCAGTACATTCTGTCTCTCTCTTCTTCTCGTCTTACTTATTCCTGCATTATAAAACACAACGTTCCATTGAAATATACGTATTGACACATTTTCAAACTGGCATCCACACAATTTAGAAATACAGATAAAATCCATACGAGAATTCTTGAGGGGAAAAAAACGTTTTCATCGTTCATCATTACACATGCAGTCCCTTTCATTGCTATAGCTATACAACCAGAAAATGACTTTCTCTTGGACTGTGCACAAGTATTTTATGCATTACAGGTAATTCTTTACATGAATAGTCACTCCCATACATACACATTTAGTTTTTTCAATATTACGTCAACATATCCGGATAATTTCCAGTTTGCAATGGAATTTCAGAAAACTATGTGTTGTAGACTTCAAAGACGGAAATTGAACCTATCCGTACCAGCACCCTCTACAATGGAGAAAAGACGTTATTTCAAACAAAGTCCGTCCACAAAAAAAAAATTAAGCCAGAACAAAAACAAATGATTTTCTTAATTTCGTTTTCAATTAACTTTGAACTTGACTTAAGAATGCTCTGCTAAGCAGAGTCTGCTTTACTGTCACAAAATCCAATACACACTTCATGAAGAAAGTTCAAAAAATCCACAGGAATTCGATGACACTCTGCAACTCCGTGTTTAAAGTTTTAGTTTCTTTAACTCAACAGCTTTCTCTTACATGCAAATATATAGACGACTGCAACTGCAACATATGTTGAACGAACAAAGTGAAAGTTCCGAGAAACGTTTGATTTCATCAGTTTGGATTTTGATACAATGATTTTTTGACTGCCATTGATGAATTTTGAATTTGTTCACAGAGAAGGAGCGTTTGAACTTGAATAACGGGAAATCAATGCATATATTGGACGATGTCAAAGAATATATATTCTATATAGCTAGCTCTTTGGCATGGCTTTTATTCATCCATCATTCACCTTTTATTTAATTGTACATCAGTCTTTTAGCATCATTAGGTATGATCTTTTTTTTTTTTTTGCTTTTGTGATTATCTGGGTAAGAAACGAGATATTTAATATTTGTGAAAATGCTATATATACTAGCCTTCATATTGACTATTCCCCTCATCATCATTATTTGCTTGAACTAATACTCTCCTCAAATACATATCTGTATATATACGGTGAGTGCTAAAACAATTTCCAGTACATGATCCATATACTTAATATATATGTATGTATAGATTATACAATACAATAACAGTATAACAGTAAGAATTAGCATAGTACATAAGTATATCGTACAGAATCTTACAACATTTATAATATATAGACTTGTATTCACGTAAGCAATTGTTTCATGGGGAGGGGGGGGCAAAAAAATTTGGATTTGTTTTTTGTTTTTGATAAATTGTATACTTACATACTTACATAGGAAATCATTGAACCAAATTCGAATAGTAATATATTTTATGATTCTTAATTCTTAATTCTTAATTAACAGTATAGGTCCGTTCATTTGTAGTACAAATTTTGTAAATTTTTTTAATGTACATATGTTAATTTATCCTGAAAGTATGTGAATATGTGTGCTGAAGAATTTCTTTGGTTTGTATTTTTGTTTGTCATTCTCATTGTAATCTAGAGGAAATATAGAAAATGATTGCATTTTGCATGTACAAAGTGTTTTTGTGGTTAATACTGGAGAGAGATTGATTTGACATTGTTAAATCACTGTCATTGCAGTTGCTCACATAGTGTTTTCAAAAACAGAATTCCTTCTGTGATTACAATAGTATTTAATGATATCATAAATTATTATTATTACTTTATAAATATTATAGCTCTTATATTTTATAGATATGCTGCGGGGCGAACGTATCAACGTGGATTTTCTCTTAAATATACACTAGAATTATTACTATCTATACGTTTTGATATACGAATATCGTTCGTTCTGTATTTTTATATATATATTTATATATATTTATGTATAGTATCTGTATTTAATAATAGTCAAATTGAATTATGTACCTACAACTGTATACGATATAATAATATGTAGATTTACTTTCTCTTCTTTCACTTTCAAAAAAAATCTCTCGTCAGTATTTATATTGATAATATAAGACATACTTTCTTTCATTCACAGTAGAACAAAAATTCATTAAAAAAAAAAGACCAGAATTACTATATTACCATATCTACAGATATAGTCATTAGTAATTGAATAAAATTTATAAGGTTAAGTAAGGTAAACACATTTAAATACGATTGGCCTCTCATCAATCTCCATCTTCATCCCAATGGCATCGAGTAAATTTCGGTTCGGATTGTCTTCGGTTGTATGTAAAACTTTGAATTCCTTTTCTCCATATATCTAAATTTTGTCTTCGGTGAACTTCATATTCTAATCTAGCATCTTCGGGATCTAAGTCAGGACCCTGAAAAAACAATAATATGATGAGTATACGTATGTATACACACAAGTTTTCTCTCACAAGTTCATATTGATATGTATATACCTAAATAAATATGTACGAGAGTTAAATTAATTGAATTGAATAATCTCACCTCTTCAATTCTTTCATCAAGCATTCTAAAAAAGTCAAGTTGACTCGTACTCGCTTCTCTGTAATCAAACAATAAATACAAATAATGTTTATACATACATATCTATATTTCCCAGTAAATTTTGTTTAGTAAAGAAAATGAGAAAGAAATTGTCAAAAGAAGAGAGGAAAGTAAAAAAAGTAAGACGGATGGGCACAGACAGAATGAGAAATAAATAAATATGGGCGAAAGTCAACCCACACTAACAAAATTTTAACTCTGACGTTTATATATATATATTTAGCATGACTCAAATAAGAAAAAGTTCAAAGAATCCTAACAGAAACATGTGAAAAAACACCAGTCGCATGTATCCTGCGTTCAATTGTAAATTTTAAACGCTCTACTCAATCTGATATTAAGCAACATGTTAGCACCTGTCTCGTACTTTTTTGTGTGTGTATCTATGAGTATAATCTTTACGGGATAAACAAATGACTTTTCCTACTCTTTATATACATATTCACAAAACGCTCTCTCTCTCTTGCTGTTCCCTTTTTTCCTCGGAATCCGATGATCAACTAGTAAACTAGTTCATATAACATAAACAAATCATATATATTGGATATTAAAAAAAACTCTTGGTTTTTGAAAATCAGCTTATTGGGTTTTACTATATGTAGTTTTTTTTATTTCTTGGATTAAATTTCCTGCTCGATTATTATACCGAGAAATTGAATGATTTGTATCTATAGATTCTCATAAATGTATAATATATGAATCAAAGTTTTAAATTCAAAAAGAAATTCATCAGTATACATATATTCAATATTTAGATTAGACATGTATAAATGTAATTTGTAGTAGTAGAATAATTGAACTTACGATTGCGCTAGTAGTGGAACACAGAAAGGTGAATCATTCGTAGTAGTAGTAGGTTCTAATTGTTTCGTGGCTGGATTTCTGATGACTGATGATCCAAGGAACTGGAGCCCTTGAAATAAGTCCTGATTACCCCCATTGGCGGCATCATAGTGATTACCATGTTCGATCATGACCAGATCACTTTTAGGGGTCACACTCGCTTCATCCTTTTTCGAACGTCGCCGTCGACATCTCCGGAAGAATGGGCGAAGGTGACTATTATTACACCCCATTTCCTATAAAAAACAACAAAAAAAAACAAATCCATATTCATATTCAGTGTCACATTAATTGGACACACACCCTTTATCATCATTTAAATAATCGTCGTCACACACAATAACTTTCTTTTCGTCCCAAAGGGAAAGTGAAAGGTCCAGATGGTTCTTAATTAATCAGCTGTTGATGTATTCAAATAAAAAAAACTCACCTTATTATAATACAAATGACAGAAAGAGGAGTGTGACTTCCACTTGACGACAATAACGATGAGAGCATGGATATTTCATAATCATAATAATAATAATTTGAAATGATTGAGACTGCAGATAGTCGTCATTCTGTGTTGTTTTTCGTTTCGGCCTGTTGATTTGATGGTCTGTGTGGAAGTCTTCTTCTAGTCTCTACTACTAAATATACTACTGGAGAACTTTGTATATATATATATTTAAAATAATATTGTAGTTTGTACAAGCTTGTAGTTGTAGCCTAGGGGCCGGGGCTTAGGATTTAGGATAAATGAACTCGAGAATAAACAAACAAAGAAATGATAGAGAGAGAGAGAGAGAAGGATAGAAGAAGAAAGAGAAAGAGAGATGAACCAGGTTGAATGTGTTGAGCGTGTATGTACTCTTTCACTCTCTCTCTCTTTCTCGATGCAATGACGCAATTCGTGTTTATATTTAAATATATCTCTCTATTCAACAGTATCCGTATGTCAATGTCTTTTTTCTCTCCTTTTCGCTTCCTTAATTTCCCGTCTTCAATTTGTATCTTGACTCTCTCTTGACTTAATACATATATCTGTTTCTGTATATATTGCGTTTCCTTAATCCTGATAGTCTTCTTTGTGTATTATACTCTTTTGTTTCTCGTTCTCTTGTACTTTTGAATGTTGGACGATCAACATACAAACGGTGTGGAGTGGAGAGTGCACATGTATGTACGATGCATGTACACATACAACGGTGTATAGTATATATATCCTTTCTTTTATTATTATATTTTTGATATCCTTCCGTTTCAATTTTCAATATTCAATATTCCTTCGACGTCAACTTGGGAACAATATCCTAACGATGAGTGTATCCGTAGACTTTTATTACATCCGTAAATCCAAAAGTGGAATAGCTATGTACTTTTGCTGTTTTTTTTTTATTTTTTTATTTGACTTTCCTTCGACGGATTTTTTTTTTCTTTTCTTTTTAGTGGGGCTTTTAGTGTTTTTATATTTTACTTTTGTAAAAAGTTTTTACAGGAGATGTTGATTTTTGTGAACGAAATGTGTAATCCTTGAATCCTTGAAGTCGTGAGGAGACTACATTTAGCTTGTCTTCTTCTTTTTTCTTGTATATATATATTATTACAAAGACAGAGAGAGAGAGAGACAGAGACTATGAAATAAAAGGGGACGCACAAAAAGTCATCATCCCACTTTTCTCGTTCCTGTCTTATTCTATTCACACTCACTCACTTATACACAACTAATATTTGCCTCGTATAATTTTGGTAGTAGGCCAATTGCTTGCGCACTTTTTGAGTTTTCTCCATGTACTGTCGTGTTTTCAGTATGTTTATGTGTGGTGGTGGTGTCTATAGGTATATATATGATACTCGTCTTTATAGTTCTTCACATGTTGTCCCCTCTTGAGCTTGAGTATATATAAGATCTGATATATGTACAAACACATACACACTTGTGAATCACTCTCTCCTCTTGCTTCCTCCTGTACTCATATAGAACATGTAGAGCAGGAGAGAGAGAGAGAACTGTGAGCACCACGACGGGGTTGGGTCAAACTAATAGACCCGAATCTTTTACTATACATATACTACTACGAGGAACAGTTTCTTTTAAAGAGTAAAAGCGCTTCTATATACTGTCGTCTTTTCCTCTTGTTCAGATTCTCAGATTCTCCCTCTTCTATATTCCTTTTCCGTTTTCCTACGGATATTACCTATATTTTACTATTAATATACACACTTGTACATATACATATACATCTACTGTTGCTGTTGCTGTTGCTCCGACTGTTTGTTGGTCGTCCACATGTAGTCTCTATGGAATTCACATAGTAGTTTTTTTTAGCACTAGTCTGTCTCTGTCGTCTTTGTTGTTGATATTTCCAATGAATTTCCTCTCCGACACTATTCTCTTGTATTTCCTATTTCAACTCTCGTCACAATGATTTGTACCCTTTCAATTTCCTCCCTTTTCTTTCTCTCTCTGAATGCCACATGATGACGACGACGATGAGGACGACGACGACGAAGACGACGAGTTTCAGACACACACAGTCGGCACCAAACTATTTATCTCCTCGCCTCGCCGATATCAACTCCTTTACTCCTTTACACTTTACACACACACACACACACACACACTCAATACTGAATTTTGTGGAGAACTTTGATTTTTTTCATGTATGTATTTATGAGAGTCTCTAGACTCTTGAAGCTCGAATAAAAAAAAAGCACACATACACAAATATACACACACACTTACTGAAATAGTGAAATATATGTACTAGTAGAGTGTAGAGAACTTCAGAGCTAGAGCTCAACAACTTTAGACTTGTGAATTGTTGGAGAGTGCCTGAGAGACTGGGAGAATTTAGAATTGTCGAATTGAGAATTCAAAGACGGAGAAAGCTGCCGCCATTCGTGTAAAGATTTTTCATGTAGATTATAGATCCCCGTGTGTACATATGTGTGTGTACTGTGTAATGTGTGTGTGTGTGTGATGAATATGCAGTTATTTTTTCCTTTTGACGTTCTTGATGATTTTTGTATTGAACAGTTGAACAGGGTTTTAGTTGTTGTCGTCGTCGTTGCTATTGCTACTGCTATATACTTGTGGTTGTTCTGCTACTGCTAGTGATGTTACCGTAGTCGAACTAGTGTATCCAGTTGGTTTGGGAGAGCAAGAGTGTGAGAGGTTTCACTCATCTCTAAACTGTGACTCGTCTTGTAAAACACTACTTGTTGAGCTCCTCACGATCGATAAAGAATTGCCTGTCTGCTTGCTTACTGGCTTCTCCTCCTCCCAGCTCGCATGCGTTACTTTATATTTTTCCCCCAAAAAAAACCCGGGCACTACTCACACAAGTACATAATACTCGTTACTATACTCTTCAACCCGCTATACTCATACTCTCTGTATCCAATGGAGAAAATACGGCAGAAAGTGAGAGAGAGAGAGAGCGAGAGAGACAGAGAGAGCGAGTTACAAAATGTAGAAGCTGGAAGCTAGAAACCGTTATATTGCTAATGCTCTTGCTCTTGCTCTTGCAATCTCTGTCGAAACTCCTCACATGAGCTTCCATGTATTTCTGTATTTTCTATTCAAGTAGACTGGCAATATACTTTCTGTTCATGTTCATCATGTTCATGATGATGTCGATATGGATATTCAATAGCGCTTTCGTTTGCACTTATTGGTTGCCCTCACTCTCTTCTTTACCCACGGTCTGCGGGATGAACGAAAAAAAAACAAAAGAGTATTAGGAAATGTATGTAAACCGTACAGGAATACATGTGACTGTATCAGCTTCACACGAGGTAACAAGTAGGTACGTACAAGTACAAGTAGAGACAAGAACGAGAGTGAACAGCATAATCTTTGGACTCTGTGGCTACAAATACTAGCGATGAGTCCTTTCTGTCATATGAAATTGTCATGACATCTGGTCCTCTGGTCTTTTCAGCTTTCACTTCAAATTCCAGTTCCAGTTTCAGACCCAGTTGCAAAAAAAAAAAAAAACTCCTTGACTGCCACTGCTTTCGCGATGTCGTTGTCGTCGTCGTCGTCGTCGTCATCATCATCAGTCTTTCGTAGAATTGAAGGAGAGAGAAAGAGAGAGAGAGAGGGAGGAAAGAGACTGAGAACCCTTTGCATTGCATCAAAGTAAATTGGTAATAAAATATAATTCAAGTCCAGCTGCCTCGACACACACGAGCTTCCGATTGCTTTTCATTTCCTTTCCAGAAAAAGGAGTGATGACGAGTTTCCACATAGAGATTCGGATGTATGTGTGTGAAGAGTTTGGGAAATGTTCTCTTGTTGAGCTCTCTCTCTCTCTCTCTGTTTCTCTCTCTCTCTCACTGTGCCTGTGTTATTACTTTGATGTCTTTTCCCTTATCTGTGTTTTTCCTCTATCCATATTAGAAATTATAATATTATGAAAATGAGCAGATTGTCAAAGTTTTTGTCAAAGTTGTGTAAAGTAGAAAAGTTTTTACCTGTTGTATGTTATCGCTATTCTCATTCTCATTCTCATTCTCATTCAGAGTATGAAATGAGAGTTTTTCTGATTAGATACTGAAAAGTCTAGTGTCTACACTGAACACTCTAAGCATCTAAATCCATACATTTATTGCCTTGTGTGTGTGTGTGAGTGTGAGTGAGTGAGTCTGTGGATGTCTGAACAGTTAAATCATTCGAGTTTTTATAGTTGGCTTTATAGATTTTGACTGTGAAACTAAAAGTAGAGTAAAGTAAGGAGAAAAAGGGAAACCCGTTGGGCTAAGCACTCAGGAAAAAGTCACTACATTTTCAAATAGAAAATTTATTAGTCTCACGTAGGCAGAGGAGGGAAGGCAAAAGCAAAGATGAAGAAGAAGAAGAAGTAGACGAGACGTCAATAGAAAATTCAACCAGATGTGCATTGCCCATGAAACGAAAGAGTGAGAGAAAATATACGTCGTAGAATTATATTTTCTATACCATTTTTACTCTTTTTCTCCGTCTCTAGTTAGTTGTATGGGATTGTTCATATGGAAATAGTCTGTTCCAACTTATAACAGTCTGAATTTTATCCACGGTTTTTTTTTTTTTTACTTTCTAAAAGAAAACCAGTTTTGAGTTTTTCTCACCGTGTTCTGTACAGTCAAACACTAACTGACAATGAGTGCGCGATGCTATGCCCATTTAAATTATTGAGACTTTTCTTTCGTTTTTTCTTTTTTTTTAAAAAAAAAAAACCAGGAATTTTCACTTGGTGGTTTGCTTTAGCTGTTTTTTTTAACACTTGGTCATTTCCATTTCCAATGATGGCTTGATAAATTTAATTCCAGCTTTGAAGTACATAGAATGACCTACATTTTTGGGTCCCAATTAATGAATTTGATTCCCATTTGCAGGTTGAGAGATTGAGAGTAAGGGGACGATTTACTGCCTTTGAGATCTAAACTGGAAACCTCATCTTGGTTTTTAGGGAGCGGAGCACTATGGAGTTCTATTTATGATATATCGTCGGCCTAGTTCCGAAAGGTTCCATATTTTGTGGCTACGCCCCCTTGTTAATGTAAATCAAGTACGATGCCCCGCCCATCAAAAAAATATGGGACCTTTCGGAACTAGGCCGACGATATATTTCTGTTCTTGAACCAAATCAGTTGGCGCTTGATGACGGTAATCAGTTGAGTTCCCACATTAATGATGTTCGTAATTCACTGTAAACAAACGTTTTAGGAGCCGGAAATCCCCTGAGGAATGTCAGAAGCATCTTTTTTTCAATATCCGTCATTTGGAAGATGGAACTGAGAAAATAGACGAATATTAAATTCCTATAGTTTTCAAAGATTTGTTTGCAGAATCATGTAAGTACATAATTCTAAAAATTATTGGGTATCGCTGTGATAGAACTTTGAGGATTGAATTAGTATTTTAGTAGAAACACAAGGTGAGCAGGTATAGTGATTGCATAATAGCAGATAGTAAGTTCAAATGGATGTATGAATGCATAAAATAAGCAAAAAAAAAGACATTTTTTAACTGCAGTGCAATTCAATTTGTCATTTTTCGAATTTCCTTGAATGATGAAGGGCGGGATGGGAGTGTTGCAGTAAAGGGAAATCGGAATTGTCCTGGGTGTCATAATAATACAGATGTATCGACGTCATAGAATATCCACATTACAAATGAATGTGTAATACAGTAAGATACAGATACGGTTTCTGTGATAACATTCGCAAAACATGTCCATGGACGAGAAAGGGATATATGTATTATTATTATTGCATATGTATTAAGAGACAGAGAGAGAGAGAGAGAACGGCCTATACTCTTATAATATGCTTTAGCTCTTTGGCTTTTTGGTTATGTTGGATGGCCATGTCAATGTGACTGGAACTAAAACGTCACTACGAGTATACGAGTACAGCTAGAGAATAGAGAACTGGGATTGGAATGAGACGGGGAAATAAGCTTTACTTTACTAATAGAATTAACCCATTAAAGGTTCAAGTAAATTTATTACTCAGTACATAATAACATACAAATACAGATACTCCACACTCCACACGGCTCGCGCTCCACACAACTCCACACATGCTTTCATTCTGATACGCTCAACTCTCTCTCTCTCTCCGTCTCTCTCTCTCTATTTCCATCCCTATCTCTTCTCTATATAGATACAAACTGAGAAGTATCTGCATGATGGAAGCAATGACAACATGTCTTGGGTGTAAATGTTGATTATCAGTGAGGCTCATACGTGAAATGTGAATGTAAACTACATTAAATATACTAAAGGTCTCACGTTCTCTCCATACAAATACAGGAGGAATACAAATATAGGTATAGAAAAACATTATACTCTGTAATATAGAACTAATAATGATAAAATCTATATGTAAAACTTTATTCCGTGAAGGTAGATTGTAGATTGTAGAATGTAGATGGTAACATTTTGACATTATTATTAGCATTATTATTATGAGTATTATAGTAAGGAGAAAGGGAGAGAGAGAGAGAGAGATAGTCAAGAGGAAAGTCGTTGGGTAGAGCTCGCATTCTCCGATATGATACACCGTGTGTATGTGTGTGTAAGTGTAAGTGTGTTTTGGTCTGTGTATTAAGTAGGCTGGAACTTGGAACATAAATGAAACCACGAAGGAACACTAACCGCCAGACATGTTTAACCTGGAACGATGAAAACCCAATGAACTGTGTAAAAGACTGTGAGAGCCTGTCAATACTTTTGACTCGAGTCGTCGTTCGTTCGTTCGTTCGTTCGTGTGCCCTTCACTCCTCGTTAGTTTTAAGCTTTTCCCTTTACTCCCTACTGGTGAATGCCGATGCCAAAGCCCAAGCCAAAGCGGATTTCAAATGTGTGCATGTACGAAATGTGATTGTGTTTGTATCGACATCGACATCGACTCGAGATGTATACATACAAAGTACAAAACTCGGTTAAGTAGTAAGTAAAAGAGCCGAGTGTGAATGTGTCATGTGCCATATGTTGATACTTGGGATTTGGGTGTGTGTGTACTAGTACATATTGTCATATTGTGTATGTGTGTGTGTGTTTGAAGGCTGAAAAGTCCCAAGTAAAAAAACTGACAATTTGTTTTTAAAAGGATTCTTTAAGAGAGTGAAATGGATATGCATACTTGCATATGTACTACGGACATTGTTTTTTTGTCTCAATAGTCATGTACTAGTACCTACTATAGAAAATAGAAAAAGTATAGGTGAAAGAGAGTTTAGGCTCTTCTTTTAGCTTTTCTATCTGTATATTTTGAGTATTTTCCTCTTGAAGGACAATTCGACACTTGGAAATGAAAACTCCTTTGGGTGAAGAAGACTCCCCGCTTCATATATTATATAGGTCTATGGACCATTCTCATTATCTGATACTGGTATTAGTATTCCCGGTATTATATACACACAAATAGACATTTAATTAACAATGTCGTCGCGTGACGATGGACCATTCGTACAATATCAAGGCTTACGTATAGGTATATGTATATGAAGTAAGTAAGTACGTGTGTGTGACTTTGTTGCCCATTTCATTCTCGTGCGGGTCTTTTGTCCCTGTCCACATTTGAGCAGTCCTCATAACAATCCTGTCCTTTATAGTAACAAATACCTATGTTTAAAAATATACCCAGAGTTTTTTTGTTTTCTTTTGTTTTGCTCTTTTCTACTTTTTTCCATATGATGTCTTGCATGTAACTTGTTGACCGACTGACTCACAATCAGTGAGGTTATTTTTAAATGAAAAGAAATATTTCTATTTCTATAGTGTATTTACATATATATGTGAGCAACGTGCTTTTATTTTGAGTATTTTTACACCATACATACAACTTATTTTTATTTCCTATTTTAAATGTGTTTTCTTCCTATCACGGCAGAGTTCGAGTTTTTTAAAAAAACAGACGCTTCTTCAGTTTTTTATTAGTTTTTTTGAGACGATCAGGAGAATTTAGAAATGACGTTCATAAAAATCTTATACAGAGAACCGCTTATGGACCTTTTTTAAATGCACAATGAAATAAAAAAATAAAACAAAGCATAGTCCGTATAGTACAAATACGGACTATTGACTTTTCCTTTACCTAATACATAATATTAAAATATAATATAAACATGACCATTTTTTTTCTTCTACATACGTTTCCAATTTCATATGGAATTTATTTTTATTTGTTACTTTGTATTTGTCCATGTGATTCTCTGACTCAGTCGAAATGCATAGGTGAAAACAAATGGAATAGAACTAATTAAATGTAAAAGGATTTTCTAGACAATCAAACACAACGAGATGGAAATGTACACAGACTACACACACACGAGTTTTGTTTTGTTTTTTCATTGTGTATCGACGACGACGACAACGAAATGCCAATCCGCTTTTACAGGTATTAAATCCGTAGGAGAAAGCTACAGAGTCAACATGAAAAATGGTAAAATATTCATATTCAAGCTTCAAGCCCTTTTATTGAAGACAGTGAATGCATACATTTTGCTTTTATACTACACCGAGATAGTCGGCATGTCCATAGTTTTGTTTGATTTTGTGGGCATTTTTTCTCCTACATCCGTTCATCTTTGTACAATTATTTAAGCCTTTCATCTCATGTGTACTTTTTTAAATAGGAAATAAAATAAGAACAATTCTAAATACAAATATATCATATCAAATTTCCATGATTATTAATTCTACATTTATTGCTCACGATCTCAAGAAAATTGGCAAAATCTCTTCGCTTTTAGACAAAAAATGCTTTGAAATTCAATGAATTCCATTGGCAGAAGTACTGAAGATAGTGACTTGTCACTTGTCAGCGGAAATGCTTTGAAGCTCGGGAAAACGTTGTACGTGCAAAGTCCGTGCGTCTTCAGCAGATGGCCGCCGAGTTGTCAAGCGAAGGCTTTGGAATCCAAATGTTTTTTTTTTCTTTGAAACTTCCAAAACTCTTCACTTTTTCTATACATATACATACTTGAATATTTTGAATGTATGCAGAATTTTAACAAGGCACGAATAGAAAATGGAATGATTTAAATGGGACAAGAATTTTCCATGAATTCGGAAAGCGAGCATATACGATATACGATAGAAAAAATGGGAATTTGTTTGCCTGTAGCAACTAAAGTAGGGACTGATGAAAAAAACTAACGCTATTTTATATTGGACGCATATTGCATATTGAAATTTGTAAGTTGGAAAATGATGGTGAAACGACAATTTGATGATGGTGAAATCAATTTTACTGGAAAAGAGAGAGAGAGAGAGAGAGAAATCCCCTCTGGAGTCAACTCGTTGGTTTTAATTGACTGGGAATGATGTGGATGTGGAGAAAGAAATGACGTGAATTCTTTTTGCCTTTCCCTGCTATCTCTTTTTCACTATACCTCGCTGCATTCTGTGGAAGATCTCTTTCATTTTTCTCCAGTTTTCTACACACACGTACGCACACACACACACACACCACACACACACCTAACAGGAAGGGAAATACGAAGATAATATTCATAAATGGCAAATGGAAAATGGCAAATTACGTACTATGTAAATGAATGTGTATTTGTATATGTATATGTATATGTACATGGAGAAAGGGCAAAGAGTCGGTGGTGTATCGATTATTAATTTACAAAGTACATTTTTTCTGTGTATGATGAGAGAGACGGAATATTTGTCGGTTCTCGCTTGACGTTTGTCGTCGAGTCTCTTCCTTCGTCATCCGAATCGAGTGTCTATGGATCATTCTATATAGGTAATTTAGTAATTCGTTCGTATTGCATGTAAACATGGAATGTGGGATATGAAACATGCAAACCTCGTTACCATTTGATGAAAATACTAAACACCAAATACACATTTTTTTGCGCAATTTTACTCTCTCCAGCACTTTGTATTTCTCGTACATACATGTGTACGTATATATATATATGAAAAAATTGGATGGGGAAATTGGGAGAGGCATTTTGAACGAGATCACAAACGGATTAGAGAGAGAAGATTTCCCTCAGCTATAAACTAAACATCTTTTGTATAGTTTTGCATCATCTGTATATCAGTCGGCATTTGGGTTCTTTGTTCATACTATTACATTTTGAATAGACTATGTATACATAAGCAATTTTATTACATACAGCTGCAAGAAAGTAAAAATTAAATCATGTATCGTCTTCAGATTCAGATTATAACTTGTCTGTACAGTTGCCCGTCTCAAGTCTAAATTAAGTGAAACATACTGTAATTATTCAAAACACACAGAGGATTTCAAGGTACATTTTTTTCGAGACGAGAGAAATCCGCGCCTGTCATTTCGTGCCTGATATTAATATTAATAAATTAATATTAAAAGACAAACGAAGAAACTTGACAAAAAATACCCTTTGGTCGTAAGGTATTTGATTATTTGTAACACACTCCGTGTCGTTTTAACTTTAATCCTTTCAAATGTGGTTTTAAAAAACGTTCATTTACATCAAAAAAACATTACAGGAAAAGAGAGTGAGAGAGTGAGTTTAAATTTATTATGGCATCCGTTGGCGTCGTTGGTCAGTTCCTCTCAAATTCCTCAGGGAAAAGAAAATTGTCCAGCACAAATTCGGATGCTACAAATTCAGACGATCCATTGGCTCCACACAGAGCTCATATCACCATCAGACCTTTCCCTCGATACCCGCCTAAATGGGTAACTGTTTACAAATACCAGTTATATACAAATCTAATGCATGTTTTGTTTAAATCTCTGTATATAGTAAATATTGCATATGACTACGCTTCATTTTGAAGTGTGTATCGCAAATTGTACAAATAAAAGCAAAAAAAAAAATAGTTATATTAATGAAATTGTTTGAGTTGGTTGGAATTGCGTATGAATTTGGTTTACTTTTGATAACAAATGGAACAGGAAAAAAGAGTGACAAAGTTAAATATTGCACTGCGTATATAAGTAATTTGCAATTGGCAATGACAAATGGAAATGGAGTAATTGGGGTCAGTCAGTCAGTCAGTTAGGATTTTTCTAATTTAATATTATGTTAATGAGTCTAACTATGCGGATTGAAAACGATATGGAATTTAGCATGTAGATCCAGAGCAAATATATATATATATATATATACATTCATTATTTTCTCATTTGTTTATTTCACAAATCTTGTGACTCTGAGTCTGACTGAACTGATTATCTGACTCATTAAATATGTCATTATCATTTTGTGAAGTGAAAAAATAATAACAATAAAAATATGGTGTCTCATGTTTCCAACTTAATATGCATATATGTATTTTTTTTTCTATATATCTCTGATTTCCTTTAGGTTGTTGCGGGTAGAGAATCGCCGCTAGAAGAGGACGAAGACTCTACAAGGTTTTTATTTTCTCAAGCAAATTATGTGAATTAGCGAATCATTTCTTCAAAAGAAAATTTTTCAGTAACTTACAATAAATGAATCTTATTTTCTGTGTCTTTCCACAGTTGCACAAAAAAAACTTTATGCTGCCTTCGCTTTTTGATGAATTTGATTTCCTGTGGTTGCTGTACTTGCAAAAACCCGAGAAAACATGATGAAGAGCAGTGAAATAAAAAAATGGCTCATGGGGATAAAAAAACTCTGATATCAAATCCAATTTTCCACTCTGTCTTTTCACATTATACAAACTCGTACATCAAAAAAAAAAAAAACTGCTGAGGGGCATTTCATTAAAGTTTAAAAGGTACACAATAATAATTCCCCTATTGAATCTCTCTTAAATTTTGGTGTATCATCAATCAAAAAAAAAGGAGGAGGTAAACTGTTTCGAAAAACTCCTTGGAAAATGCAATGGAAAGGAGAAGAAAAGTGCATTATATATTGTCAAGTCAATTATAAGAGCATCCCATGAAAAATCTTGAGATGATTTTGAATTCCCAAGAAAAAGTGTCTACATATGTACATATATTTAACACGTCGCTATAAACGCAACGGCCTGATTTCCTGAAGAAAAAAAATGCCTTGTGGATATTCGAATATTCATTTTATAAATACAGAAATATTCGCAACTTCAAATTGAATGCACATACATAATCGATGATTGTTGATATAAGTTGTGTGTGTGTGAGCTGTGTGTGGTGCATATGATGTATTTAATATAGATATATTATGTATGAACGATGAGTATATGTACAATCACAGCACACTGAATTATATTTATATGTATATACTCACGTCCTAATTCCAAATTGAATTTGATTTTTTAATGACTCATGTTTGGTTGAATTGAATGTCAATAGTCAATGATTGTTGGGAAATGTCAAAGCTGTCCGACCTTTGAAAAGTAAACCGTATAAAAAAAACAATATAAATATAAATATAATGCCTGTCTGTACGCATCACATAATATATATCATATAATACATCACACACCAAATATATGTATAATTAGTAGTTAAATTTCTTTATTTAATACGATCTATTCTGTAATTAATTGAAATTTCTACACTACACTATATACACTACACTAATTTTAATATATATATACATACATACATACTAATAATAATTCATGTATGTACTGTACATACTTAGGTCACGGTACCACTTGTTGGCATCGTGAATTACCTTAATTCTGAATTTTCCCGAGCTTCCTCGTAATTGTCCTTGATTTTTATAAAATATCTGTTTATAATTTATGACATTTCCTGACCTAAACTAAAGGTTCCCTTCGTAATAATAATATAAATATATACGTATCCATTCAAACTATAGAATTATATCATGCATTAGCAATTGTCTAATTGTATTATTGTCCACAATATTCTCCTCCTCCTGCGTGTGTGTGTGTGTGTGGTTACAGTTTTAAAAATTCAATTAATTCTCAAAGTTATGAATTCTATTTTTTCTACGTACCATCACCAACTATAGGTAGCCCATTCCTCATTTAATTACGTTTACACTTTACATTACACACACACACACACTCCGTCACTAAATCCTCAGACAAATCTCCTTTGTCTCATGTCCATAGCTGATATGATTATGACTAAAATTGTACTAATACGAATATTCCATGTGACATATTTGTCATTTATGTGTGCTCCGTGCTTCATTGTACAGTTATATACTCCTTTTTCAATGATGACTTTGCCTATATCAACTGTGACTCTGTTCCCTCGTTTTGTCTTATTAATATAATAATATTATATATCATCCATGTAAAATCCATAAAAAAAAATCCATATAAATATTTTCCATTACAATCCTTGTAATTGTTTAGTGTGTTTGTTGTACGTGTGTGACAAAAAAAATGGAGACGATGAGCCAAATCACAAACTATAGGTATATACAGACTCAAAATGAGGATCTCAATTATTTAGCCTACTTGTGGTCAGCTCCAATGACGCCTTTATTCAACAATTGCATGTATTTTTTTGACATCATACCTAATTATATTGTGATTAGTTCTTAGTATATACAAATACACACACCATTTGCCAATTTGCCAATTTACAATCAATCCTCTAACTAAATATACAATGACTTTTTACGGCCTTTACGTGTCTTCTCCGTATTTTTTGTATTCTGTATTTTCTTATTCTTCTGCCGTGTGTTCCATGTTCTCCCCAGTACAGGATTTTATAAATAGAAAAAACATGTATGCGTACAATAATAATTGTTATTATATTATTGATAATATGACTCTGACACTACTATATGGTTTACTTTATTTATTTTTATTCAATTATCTTTATACGTCTAAAATATACCGTTTACAATGAGCAAGGTTAAAGTCGTTCTTGTATATTTACAATTCAACATTGCAATTCATAAAAATAAATCAATTATTATTATTATTATTATTACAACCCGCAACCGTAAAAAAGCATTCAATTATTTCATTTCATATTCTTTGGTTTTCAATACTCTTTTTGTCGTGGAAAATATAGTAAAAAAAAAATTGAGAATCTGAAGTCTACAATCTTCATCAAGTATCAAATCCAGAATCTCGGGTATTTATTCAGTAATTACGAGAACCGAAATTACAAATTACATATTTAACTAAGTCTAAGTATATATGATTTACTGATTTACTGCTCAAGCTCCCTGTATAAAATATATATATACAAAAATAAATGCTGATTGTTTGAATGGGCTTTGGGCTGTACTGATACAAGACATTTTAGAAACGTTTATGATGACAAAGCAATAGAATATTTTAGAACAGAACATTGTACAAAGTGGCATTGCATTAGGTATATTGTAAATATTGTATGCATGCACAAAAACCCATCTTATTCTATAGGATAGGCCAGGTAAAAAAATACTGCTTTTTTTTTGTCTGACGAGCAGATACCGCTCCGAGAAGAGACGAGAAGAAAATGATGAAGAAGACGAAGAAGAAGAAGGGACGAAGAAGAGAACGGCATAAGAACCAAAAGTAATCACAGCGAGGAAATTTGCACCTTGTCATTATAACGGTGAATCTTTCCCGAAACGAAAAATTCGCAACAGTCTCCTGACTCTGGCACTGGCTGTGAACGTTTTCTTTGAAAGGCAGTACGTAACCACACACACAGAGCCAGTACAACGTTCAGTAATGAGTTAACGAGGAACAAGCCGTTTGTCGCACAAATGTAATTCGGATAAGTACATTACCAAAGATTATGATGAGCTCTCTCTCTCTCTCTCTCTCCTTCTACCTCTACGCCTCCCTACAAACTACAGACTATGTACAAATGTACTTAGCAAAGAATTTAAAATGTCTTTAATGCCGTAATCCCTTCCATCTTCCATCAACTATATATGTGTAAAAAAAACATGTATCTTTACACGAATTATTCCAATCCTTGTCTAAAATATAAACAAAAAAAATACGACACAGAGAGTCAAAAATGCTGATTTTTACATTTTACTTTGAAAATAAAATAAACCATGTGAACTTCACAAGTGAGTCCCAATGGCCAATACACATATTAAATTCATGCATATAGCATACAGTTCAAAATATCGTATGCAGCCAATAACTACTCGTTCCTAGTTTCCTATTGTATATTCGATATTCGTACACATGATGAAGATGCTATGAAGTATGAAGTATGAACAGTAATATCAGTAATATCCGTCCATGGCATAAATGTAATGTTTAAGTTGAATATGGCTCATGTTTGAAATTTAAAATAGAATACATTACAATAAAATTTCATGCTGTTGATGGTATAATATCGTAAGTGCGAAGGAAGTAAGGAAGAACCAGCAAGGAGCCCATGGATATGGCTATGGAACTATGGAAATTGAATAAATATAGCAAATAGGAAAGGAATCCTCCGTCCTAAAATAGAAACTGCTAATTATTTACTCAATCCATTATTACTGTGTGCACACACATTCGGAATTTTCCCTCTGTTGACAGGTAAGTTGGCTTTTTCTTATATTCCTTCCTTCATCAAGTTTTGCTTCTGGCCACATAAAATTAGAGAGAGAGAGAGAGATGGATAAACTGTTGACTGGTGATGTGTGTGTGATTAAACAGTGGCTAACGTCTTGTATAAAATATTTTTGCATAGTTAATACATGCAAAAAAAAGATGATGAGAAGATAATAAGCTGGAACGGAGTGAGTAAATGTGTGTGTGTGTGTGTGAGGATATCGTTTGTGTGCGTTTGCAGGTGTACATTTACATTTACATGGGGCACACCTTGAAAGGAAGCGAAAATGAAAATGTTTTCTTATATATACCGAGAGTCGTTGTTTTTTTGTTGCTTCTTCTTCTCTCTCTCTCTCTCTCTCTGATCATCGAGAGAGTTCCATGGCTTTTGTACATACAAGAGTGTATATAAAAAGTGTAGTCAAACTATGTGTGTAGGCTATTATTTATTATGCATTCATCATTATCGTCTATGATTATTGTGGATCGTAATATCATCTTCTCATCACAGGTAAGAGGAAATGAGAGCGCGCATCAATTCATTAGACTCAGACGGCTCTTCAATGTTCAATCCTGGGTATTGTCGACGAAATTCGCGTACAGTCATGCAGTTCATACGTTCAATGTAACTAAACTAAACTTAAGAAGAAAAAAACGTTATAGACGTGGACAGGATTTTATTTTTTTCCATACAGATATTTTTTGCAATATGCAGGAGAGTCACTCTCCAACAACGTTAATTTCCTTTCAAGTTATGTAAGTTGCCTGTGCAGTGTAGACTTGCAGATTACAAAACTTCCTAGACTAACGACCACTTTTCTTGCACATTTTCACTCATTTGTACTGGTGCGGCTCCTGGCTGCACAGGTGAGATTTAAATGTGGAAAGTCAAATACAGATATAAGATATACCTACGTATTTAACGTTAGCTCGTTTTTTTATGAATCCCCATCTAATTCCAGTTTTGATTGTAAAACAAAAACTACTTCCCGATGCGGATTAAAAATCATTTTTTATATTTGTTATTTTTCAATGAAAAGTTTCTTTTATTGATAGTGAACGCGGCTTTCCTCATTTTCTAATGGAGTTTTAAAAAAAAAGGGGAAACGTTTGGTTTTAGTTTAGGCCTGGAAGAGAAAATGAGTCACTCATAGTCAATGAACTTGACTATAGAAGTTCGTTTTCATTGCACTGCGTATACCAAATGTGTGTGTGTGTGTGTGTGTGCGTATGAAGTATAAGAATAGGAAATTATCCAAGTTTTTCCTATGTCTATAGGTACTTGTGTGTGTGTTTTTTTGTATACAAATTACAAATGTCTGAGGGCCAATAACATGGGTTAATCGAGCTGTCTGCCTAGGATACTACATAATACTAATACAGAGAACTTTGGTTTTGGTTCGTTTTTCAATTGAACAAGGAAAAACTTGTTGTGTAATGTGTAGTGTAAATAGTCTAAATATGTGCATGCTCAACGTTCTCTTCCCTTTTACGAACTAAACAACTGATGATGCGGTCATTTTCAATGTAGTCAACGGCGTCCTGTATGTACAAACATATGGAGAATTGTTTGTAAATACTAAATTAATTGCTTCTTTTGGCTTTTTATCCATAGATTTGGAAGATTTCACGTGAAAAAATGGTTTGATTTTCATCACATTCAAAAATTCTCCAGTATTAAAAATTGAACACAATAATTATATTATTCTGTAATTGTAATTTTGAATAAAAAATCCACCCATTTTCGTCCCTCTCATTGTCCACAATGTGCACCGTGGTATATGTAATTGTTATACAACAACACTATACGTAATACGTATATGTATATAAAGTTTTTTATATAGGTACTGTGTTCTTTGACAGTAATTCCCGTTTTAGCCACGCAATTCTTACATCATAAGATTTCTCTCCCTTTTCTTTCATGAGACTGTCGCTCTTTGTGTTTTGCTTTTTCAGGAGAAATTGAGCTCACGATCAGCTGTATATCTGTAATATCTGTATATTCTGTACATACGAATAGAAAATGTTTTCTTTACATATATATTGGACAGAGTTGTGAGCTGTACAAAGGCGAAGATCAAAAGATAACTTGCAAGCTACATACATATATATAAGTGTGAAAAAAGCTACAGGCTATATACGCAGGATTTTTACATATTTCTCTCTAATACATATAGGATATGTGCAAAGGTGAAGGTACAAAGTTAGAAGTGAGTAGGACGCCGTATACATACACACACACACTTATTTTCTAATGAATTTACACATAAAGCCACGAAGCATTCGTATATGTACAAGTATATGTACAAGTATTTTCATATTTGTATTCGCATATTTCTAGTTTGTAGTTTGTAGTCGTCACAAGAGCAAGAGCAAGTATATATGATTTCACTTGGACGACAGCTTGCTATATTCATTTGTGAGCTCATATGAAGCTTGTTACGTAATCTTAGGAAATGCACTCACTCACTCATATACGACTAAACCAGATAAGGTAAGGAAATATGCATAAGAAAGCTTTTTATATACATTTCATATTTTTATTTGTATATCTACTTGTACTTGAAGGAAAGGGAATGAGAATTAGAATGAGTATGAGAGAATGAAAGCATTTGTTGTTATTATACAAGGGGAAAAGGAGCCCAAAGTCTGTTTAAGGTATATGTATACAATGTCTACTATACATATCTCTAATAAACAGTCGTCATATGAACGAGTTTCTGTATATTCGGATGATTGGACTTTAGTTAGTATACAAGTTTTGTGTACATAGATATCTCTCTGCAAATCTTCTATATTAGTCTCGTTTGTATCGTACAGTTTTCCCCATGTCTTTTTCGATTGTGCAAGAAGAATATCCGACTGCCGTCATCCCTCTTTCAATTTTCATTCTTTATACAACCAATTGGATATAATTTCTTTCAGGCAGAGGTGTGTAAATGTATTTTTTTAAATTAGAAATAAAATGTGTCCAAATTAAATAATGCAAATGAACTGTTTACATGTTAACTATTTAATTATGCACGAGTGTGGAAGAATGAAAGAATTTAGTATCTAGAGAGAGATTCATGAATCCTGATAAAAGTGTCGTATATACATATTTTGTAATTTGTACGAGAGTTAGATTTGGTATTTGATAATGAAAGATGATTAAAAGTGAACTTGTTTATCGTACAATGTGATAGTCAGATATAGACAGATTTACCTAGTGCGGACTATCGGTAATTTTTTATTAATTGAACTTGAAATTACGAGTTATGTAAAGAAAACAGTTTCTTTTTTAACGATAGGAACAACCGCAAACTATATGTGTACGTGCAATATAAATAATAAATGAAGGAAACTGCAGTCTGCAGTGAGCAATTCGAGATTCATATGAAAGATAAATAATTCATGCATTTGCATATCCCAATATGCAATATGTACATCTTCATCTACGTGTATGTAAATGTTTTTGGCTTTTGGTTTTTGTGGTTAACATACAAAAAAACAATCAGTGAGATTTCTTTTGTTTTTGCTTTTGTTTTGAGGCAAAAAACCCTTTAAATTTGGTATTTGGTCAGTTTACAATTAAATAACAGTTGGGGATTCTCTCTGAACCCTTGTAGTCTGTAGTCTGTAGTATTGTAATCTTGCTCATTTTTATTGTAGGTGCATCCCATCCCCAAAACATTACATTACACAACACACCGTTTACAAAACGATCATTAATTATTAAACTCGCATTAGATCACATTAACAAATTTAACATTTAACAATCAAATTTTATATCATCTTACAGAGAGAAAACACATGCATAAAAATTCCTTTGGTATATACAGTACAAATTACAAATTAGGAATTACCACAGAAAATAGGAAAGAGATGAATTTATTATCTTATATCTTATTCATGTGGATGTACATACATTTTTTCCAGTTCGTCATCCGCAGAATATTTTATTTTATTTTTTAACCGTTTCATATATAAACAGCAGTCATTGGGCTGCATACATAAGATATTTCATTGTACGAAAACATACACAGAAGACAGATACACACAGGGATTGAAAGAGAATGTACACAATAATTTATTCTTGAACTTGAACCCTTCTTCTTCTTCTTCTTCTTCATTTCTTTTCCACTTGCATACGGTATATGTACGACAAAGTCATAATAATATTATATATTTATGGTGTTGCATAGTTCGACTCCGTGTGCACATAGAAAAAGACACACCAACTTTTGTAAAATGAGAACTTGCATCACAGATATATATCGTATATATCTTATATGTACGGACACTCTGACTATACAGTCAATAAATTCATTCTGTATACCTCCAGTATATTTAAATGTTTAAATGTATGTGTATGATTTGACAAGGAAAATCTCAATATTTCAAGAGCCAAAAGCTTCATAGCTATATCAAATTACTATGATCGTTCTCGCAAATGTAATTAAATTCTAAAGAAAAATACTCTCCTCTCGTACACGTAAATACGCACATTTAAATGACACATTGCTTTGGCTACATTGACTCCACTGTCAAGCACTTGCATCATGCATCAAATGTCAAGTTTACGTATACAAAATAAATATGACAATGGATTGAGTCATGCCAACTAGAAAGTCAAGTTATGTATGGACGATATACGTCGTATCTATAATTATAATTGTAAGTTCAGAAGGCACAATTAAATCCTCAAAAGAATCTCATCATATCCATGTAAACTTTTTTGAATTGTTTTGTAAGGTGTTTTGTGATGATGAGGATAATATCATTCATTATTCATTTGATGAGGACATTAACGATGCATTTGGAGATGCAGAAGACTGCTGATAAGATAAAATTTACATGGAAAGGATAATCCTCACTAATCTAATACTCCAAGTCCGTTTCTATGCATTGTATTATTGTATACCGTTTGAAAACCATGGAGATGGAGCAGCTATTTCAGATTAATGGAGATGTTTGTGTATACGAATTACAAGGACGACTGCTTGGAAATTAATAATTGATATGGAAAGGGAAAAGGAACAAGTTTCTCTGTCGTTGAGAGTTGAGAGCCTTGGCATTCGAATTTCGAAATAGTATAGAATAAGAAAATTCACCATGTCGTATATATCGTATTTAGGGTTTTAATTTAAACGATATAATACGGATACGACACTTCACAGCAGCAAGGAATCCATCCGGACTGAAAAACGAAAAGGACATGAGGAGAAATGGAAATAGAGAAATGCTGGAATATCTCTGTATAAATGGTCGTATGTACGTTGGTTCTCTCTATACATTAATATACATTACTCGACAATGTACAACGTGCAATCTGTATACAACAAGGAGAAGGAGAAAACGCACTGGAGAAGTCGAGGAACTGTCGTCGCACATACGCAGTTGTACACACTTTACAACTTGACACATACTTTGGCGTGTGGTGCGTAGGTATTTCTCTCTCTCTCTCCACTGGGTGTGTTCTTCTTCTTCTTCATCTTCTTCTTCTTGTAGCTCGTCTTCGTCGTCTCTTTCCCGGGCCGACGCTTTTATTGTCGTATAGATTAATTACATTTTCTCTACACGTTTATGGGGAAAGTTTTCCCAGAGTCTGAAAAACTACACATATACATTTAACTGGCAGTATGATTTCCAAATTATTGTATACACTGTAAAATACACAAAATATGTGGGCATACACTCGGAATCGAAATCGGAATGGCAAATTGGCCTCTGTGTATCGGAACTTTTTGTACACTCAGCACAGACTACACTCAGCACAGCTCAATTCAATGCCAATTCTGATTCCACTTATTGTTAATAATTTCTCCAATTTCGTTACACTCTGTGTGTGTGTGTGTGTGTGTGTGTGTGTGTGTGTATTTGTGTTTAAGCACTTGACTCTCCAGAAGAACTTGTATTTGTATATTAGCCGTCTAATTTCTAAAGAGAGTGAGACAAAATCAGAAAAAAAACTCACATTGCCGATACATTCGATTGTTATGAATTTAATATGCCGCTTTGACTTTTGCCTACCCGTGTGTTTTGAGTGCATGCATGTTTGTGTTGTTTTGAACTAATTAAGTAAAGACATGAAACTTTGGGTAATAAAAAAATTCATAATCAAAATAAAATTTTAATAACAATGGGAAATGCATTATTTTACAGTATATATCGTATATATATTTATTTATTACAGTTTTTATTTGAAGAGTATGTACATGTGTAAATTTGTGTGTGTGTCTGTTCATAAACTAAACTCAATTATTGTTGTCTATTCTAAGACGGTATTTACAGGACAGTATATACAGTTTAACAGTTGCACTTGATTCTTGATTTCCCTTTATATGATGGCTCAACTATAAATGATAATAATGATATGATAACAATAAAATGTGTGTGCTAACTAACATCCATCAAATTATATAGCTCACACATGTGTGTCCCATTGTTTCCCCAGAGAGAGAGAGAGACAGAGAAAGAGAGCAAGAGAGAGAGAAGAGTGCGGCAGCCACTAATTCAATTAAAATAATACACGGACAAATGTGCAAGGTACAATGATAATGAAAATGTTCACAATAAAACTAGAATCATCCATAAAAACATAAATAAATACGCAAGTTGGATTTCATTGATAGAGTTCCTGTTTATACTTTATTCATACACATACGATATGTCAGTCTCACATTGGAAGACAAATAATTTGATCCGTAAATACAAATACATATACGCAATTCCTACCAAATATTCGTACAATTCATTTTTTTGTAATTTTGATACTTTTCGTATGCAAAAAATGGGTAATTTCCTCCGACTCATCGTTAGCTATTTGGATTTGTCATATTTACACTTGACATGAGGAAATTTCTTTGCTTGGGGATTTGAATTAAAAAATACTTATTTTTTTGCAAGATTCTCAACACTGAAAATTTAAGAGTCAGTGAGTCAATTTGCGATTGTCCAGAGGTGTTGGTGTGTGTACATATGTGACTGGGTTTGTCTACATGTCTGACTGGATGTGTGTTTGTTCCCAGAAAATGCGTTTAAACGTGTGAGCGGTCGTGGTGGTGGATGTGGATGTGGATGTGGACGTGGACGTGGATGATGATGATGAGGACGGAGGTCAGTTAGTAATCATAAGGTCAGTAGAGTCAGTCGTCGTCATATTATACCTGCTCAATTGTTGAAAACTCTTGTGGTTTTTTTTCCAACGTCGTCTACCTATACCTTCTCAACGTTTTTTCTCATCGTCCGTCTCAGCGACTAAATCCCGACAAGATTATGGACTGTGTGCAAAAAAAAAACATGTAGAAAATGCTTCAAGACAAGAAGGGAGAAAAGGAAGAAGATGCCGTGTCTGTGTCTGTGTGTGAGTGTGCGTGAATTTTTTCCCATCTATACTCTGTAAGTCTGTACAAAAGGAAATTCAGTTACATAATCATTGTGTAGGATAGGAATATGAATTCACGCGAGTACATTATAAAACTATGTATGGAAAATATATCGGACAGTGGATTGATTGGTTGGTTCAACTATGAGTCTATACAGTAATTGATGGTACAGCAAGTGAATTTTTACGTTTTGTTTTTTATATTCTCTCTCTCTCTCTCTCTCGTCAGTCAGAGGAGTTCTTTTTCTTTAGCCTGTTCCTTATTCGCCTCACTGTCTGTGAGGACGATACGATGAAAGACGATATTATAATAAAATATCGTGGTCCATGGTAAGAATGTACTACTAATACAAAACCATGATATGTGTGTGAGTGTGTATGTGTGTAAAATGTCTTTGAATTCAGACTCATAGTGTGAGTGAGAGAGAGAGAGAGAGGGAGAGAGAAAGAGAGACATAGGGACTTTGGTGGCCGAGAGAATTGTATTGCATAAATTCCCGTATATGTACTGTGGTTTTATATGCATTGACTACGGACTGTAGCTGTATATATGTATGCAGCGTGGAGGCGGATATGAAAAACCTGGGGATAACTTAACTGTATTCTTGGCTCATCCTAGAGCTTGAGTTCAATATACTCTTCAGTCAGTCTTCAACCCGTGCGTGCGATAGGTCCTGTTTTTGTTGTGTAGTCCTGCTACTGCCGAACACACACACATTCACACACACGAAAAAACACACACTTTCGTATATTTTCCGTGTAAATTGTGTGCTCGCTCCTACCAACTTACTGGAATCTAAACACAAACACACACACACACAAACACACTGGTTTAAAATATATATTCTATACATTCAGAAAAATATATTCTAAAAAGGTGCAAAAGGAATTTTTTAGAATACATACAAACACACACACACGTGTACTCACAACTTGATCTAATATTCCTTAGTCAAATTCAAATTCAAATTCAAATTCAAACCAAAGTGCAGTTACAAAGAAAATAATACTATTCAATTTTCTGTTCAAGAAAAAAGAAATCTGTGCAAAAAAAAATCAAAATTGTAAAAAATCTGAATTGTGAAATTTGTAGAAAAAATACAATATTTCCATACTGTGATTTCCATACAATTGTATAAGTACAAAAAATAATAATAATTTTCTCCATATTGTTGTGGATCTGAGAAGGAAATACTCTGATTTACATAAATCTCAAGACATATTTGACAAGTGCAGAAAGATAAAACTGTGTGACCCACGACTCACTTGTTCTCGAGGATTTTCTATTCATTTGAATAGAATTCCAATCTGATAAAAAATTAAGTACTGATAAAGAGAGAAAAGCTTCAAAACTTGGACTTGAACGAGCCAAAAATAAATTTACATTCATACATGGATTAAGAGAAAAACAACTTTTGCAAAAAAAAAAAGAAAAAGAAAAAGAAAATATACAAACAAACAAAAATAGTGTTGTTATTTGGGTGGATAAATTAATAAATTAATTTACACACATTCTGGTGATATCTTTCATAAAAGAATTTGTTAATTTACCAAAGTATTTACTCAATACTCACATTGTAAAAAAGGAAAACAAAATTGTGCGTAAGTGCATTCAAAGGTGCCCTTATCGTTCAAATTTTGCAATAATTTTTTTTCACATGTATTGAATGGGAGGATGACGCCAAGATGCCGAGTACAATTCGAGGTAAGATCAATTTTCCCCATTTTTTTTATACAAAGCTATATAGATATTGTCATAAATATAGTTTTTAAAGGGTGAAAAAAAAAATATTCATAAATATATATAGGAAATTAGAATTTTTGAAGGATTTTCAAGTGGAATTCATTGGAAACAAATCATGTGAAAATGAGGATAAGAAAATAGAAATCATCCTCATCATAATCATCTTTGATTTTTTATTTTTGGTTCTCATTCAGACGAATTGGTTAGAAAAGTTAAAAAAGTTACTATTATTTTTGTCTGCGGACTGACTGTCATCATATGGGTGATTGTATATGTATGGGCGAGGGCAATAAACCGCGGAAGTACACATATATGTACATACCGTCGGGCTATACACAAAACGTGCACGTTTCGCACTATAACTTAGTCTCACACACACACACACACAGAGTACGAGAGAGAAACGTTCAACCAAGTTATGTCACTATCGATCCCAACTCTTGTTGCCAGCCTTCCTTCAGTCCAACAGCAGCAGTAGGAGCAGCACAAAATCCACACACACATACACCAACTCTCCTATACATGTATAAATATCTATATATCTATATATCTATAGAATATCTAGCATGAATGAAGTTTTTCCCACTGTGAGCACTGGAAAATTTCCGAAAATTCCATTTTTCATTTCATTTTTTCGCCCATGTTTGTTCCATGAGACTTGGAGGACTTGAGGATTTCATATATATCGTAATTTTGCTTAGTTTTCCGTGGATTGGAATTGTAAATTTTAAATTGTCCAATTTTTCCATTGAGTTTTAAGGAGAGGAAAATTATAAAGAGGTTTGGCCAAGATTGGTATGTGACCTAGGGAGAGGAAGCGTCTCTTTCTCTCTTTCTCTGTGCCATTGTACTTGCCATTGCTCTTCCAAGTTAGTGCTTGAAAAAGTTGTTATAGGAGAGTTGCGTCAGGAAAACAGCAAGAGAGAGAGAGAGAGAGAGAGAGAGAGAGAGAGAGAAGTTGTGTGTAGCTGTACATGGGTACGTTCAAATGTTAGATCATGAAGTAAGAGCTTTAAGAGAAGAGAAGAGTCGTTTCCCCATATGAAAACTACCACTATTCGTACTATTGGTGTATGAAAAAGTTTGGCTAGTGCAAAAAGCTGGCAACCAAGCCGAGTTCAATGACCGGGATCCCGTTACTCTGCAAGTGACTAGTATAATACTACTATCCTGGCCTTAGCAAGGCCGACTCCCAACTCGCTCCAATGCTTCACGCAACGAAACCCGTTAGCTACATATAACTCTTTGAGCACTGTGTACTACATATAGTATGTATGTATATGTTTTATATGTATCCCCGTAGCTACGTACTCCATGACTTGTGCACTATCCCACATACCATTCTCGAGCGTTCATATGTACAGATATTCCAATGTGAACCTGCACACACAAAACACCAAACACACACATTACATATGTATGTACATACTCTCAAGCCTCCAAGACATTCTCCACTATATAAGATATGTTGTATGTACTTTTACTACTAGAAACTGTATATGTATTGTACACGGCGCAGCCATGAACTCAAATATTTTTGTATTTATGTCTATGGGTATGTGTGTAAATGTGAGTGTGAGTGTGTGTGTGAGTGTGTGTATGCTTTTATCCTCTCTTGTGTACACTCTACATAAACATTGTAATCAGCCTTCACATTTTTAAATGCATTTTCTTCGTAAGCAAATTACCATAAGATTTCACAGTTAACTTTTTCACTGATCATCAATGACGTCGTCAACACCAAGAAAACAATTCATAGGTTTTTGATGTACAAAATACAGAGGAATTGGGGATTTTCAAAGTAAAAATAAAACCCACAAATATATACCTTTACCTTTAACCAGTCGATTATGTTTTCAGAGAAATGTAGAAAATAACTTCTTTTTTTTATGTGTGTATACAAAACATTTAGTAGAAATGTCAAAATTAGGAGTAAATTCCACAGTTTCAATCTGAATTTGAGAGAGAGAGAACATTTTACATATTTGTCATGTCAAGTTCATTACGTTGATGACGTAATGGAAAAGGATGAGTTGAACTTTTGATTAGAGTTGTATTTGTGTGTGTGTGTGTGTGCGTGTTTATCATTGCATAATCGAATTAACGGAGTTATGTGGAATCGTATTAGTAATTGAACCAATGAACTCACAAGTACTCTTTTATGTACATTTTTCTATATTGTTCATTATCATTATCAAATCCTCATAAGTGGAGTTTTTCTGTCCAGACTCTTTAAATTTTAAATACCATCAAGAGAGCAATTATATACACACATAAAAAACGGTATTGTGTTTGTGTATACAACTGTACAGTCATTTAAATGATAGGCCATGACAAATATCAAATATCAAAATACCAAATACGGCATGGTGAGGATTGTCATAATGGTTAATTAAAGGATATTTGGTGCGTTTAAAATGCTAATATAATTTGAGGATATGGAGCGTGTACTTTTGGAATGGGGAAATGATTTCCCGATTCCTGAGAGAAGAAGAATGAGGAGAATAGACAGTACATATACACTAAATAAAGTCTATAGTCTATAGTCTATAGGATTTTCAAAATAAAGTTTCCAAAATAAGTACATTCTTTTTATTTCCCTTTAAAAATAAATTCTCCAGAGACTATATAATCAGATAGTAAGAGCGATGATAATGATGGCATGGTAGGTTTATGTATATTCTGTATATTGTGTATGAAAAATCTTATATGGAGTTGGCTTTAGGAGCTTTTCAAGATTTCAAGTGCGAGAAAGGGGAGAGTTTTTCGTTGATTAATGGGTGTTGTAAAATTGGACTTGGCGGAAAATGGGATGTAATTTTATATAGCAATTTCTTTCAAGTTTATAGTTTGTCGGATGTTAGAAAGTACGAACACACATATATTTGTACACTTGAACACTTACTTCTTACATCACAATACACAAAAGGCAAATAGGAGAAACAACCAAAACAACCAAGTACGAAATGGGAAATTATCAGTATTCCCTGTACATACCAGCAAGTATCAAGTTAAAAGCTTAAAAACTTAAGCCGTCCCAACTTTCATTTTCTTTTCCATGATGGATTTCCATGAGTGTTCTTAACCACAGTCAAATTGTTTTTCATATCACCTAAACATAGGTATATACAATTCCTTCCAGAAACTGATTTTATAATTTACAATCGACAATCTACGGCCTCATTTCACTTCACTTCATTTCTTTCCTTTTTTTTTATTATCATTATTCTGATTATTCCTGTAATTCTATTTTTAGTCTCCGACAAAGTGTAATATTTATTTATATCCAGTGGATAGTTGCCTCGATTTTTATTTCATATTTTATATAGAATAAATTGAAACGCTCTCATCTCTCTTATACTACAAATCTATGCAAACATGACAAAGTACAAACCAAAAACAAATTGTTTACCTAACAGTTTACCTATTTTTATATTTTTATGTTCTTGATCAAAAAAGAAATAAAAAACAAAACCAGGAGGATTTGTATCGTCCATTGTAAATGTCTAGGATGATATGTGTACTTGTGTACATACATACTTGTTGTCACTGATTGTGATTGTGAGTGTGAGTGTGTCCGTGTACTCTGAAGCCACATAAAGCCGGATATTTTCCGACTTTTTTTTCAATTTAAATCGAGAAGATAAATTGGGACAACCGGATTTGATGTAAGGGCGAGAATGAACATAAAGGATGGACAAGTTGAAATCATTAGTCTTGACAAGAACCAGAGAGAGAGAGAGATTCAAGCAAGCTTTTTAGATTTTACGTTAGAGGAAACAAGATGTTTAGAAGCAGCCACAATGAAAATGACTAGGTAAACTGTCTATGTCTATACAGATATTCCCCTTGTATATACTATACAGATATGTATAGTACAGTACGGTGCAATAGTGCAGTTAACAGCTATGTCTTGTATAATACACAGATCTCGTCATACTCATCCTCATCTTCATCCTCATCTCTCTCTCTCTCTCTCTCTCTCTCTCTCTCTCTCTCTCTCTCCATTCTCCTCTAAAATCCTTGCAATACCTTAACCACAGAGTCTTCAAGCCTTTTAATACAGTTGGTTCTTGAAGATTTCTTTAAGAATTGTGTATGTGTGTGTGGAGAGAGAGAGAGAGAGAATCCCGTTAGAATTTGTAGCCTGGAGGGCTCAACTTTTACATACCTTCAGACTTAACTTAAATTACACAAGACAAGATATACAAAAACTACAAACTGCAAGTACAAGCTACAAGTCCTCTCTCTCTCTCTCTCTCTCTCGGTGTCTCATTCTTATTCCGCGTTGTACTCTTACATAAAAACACCTAGGCAATCATGTACTTATAGGCATAACGTTCTCCCGCATGACAGTAATAATGATGATAATAATAATATTACTACACGAGGTATTATACCATCACTAAAAAAAATCTATACTGACTCATATATATACTCATAGCCATAGTCATCTACACACTTTTACCCCTCGTGCAAGAATATGGGGGGAAATACGAATACGAAGGAACGATGAGGACATAACAATTAATAATGAATTTTCTGTATAAAATAAAAAGAAGGATTTTTTCCATCATGTTCAACAAAGTACATATTCAAACGATAAAGAGAAGCAACTTTGTCATAGTCTCATTTTCTACATTTTCTACAGAGTTCTAGGAAAAGATGAGCTTATGCATGATTTACATTGTACATAATGTACATTGTATATAGGCATGTAGGCATGGTCATAGTCGGTCGGTGTGGAGGAGTGAGGATGATCAAATAACAAGAGATGCATAAAATATTGTTGTATTTTACTATCAACTATCATGAATGGCTCAACTAGGAGCGTTTAACTGAACACCATCGGACTCTATCGTGACAGAGGAGCTGGCTACGTTAATGTTCATTTATACATATACAAAGTATACGTGTCAAGCTATATATCCCATTGCATTGGCCATTGGTGTACAGTCGACTCTCGACAAGACGTATGTCGGTGTGTTGTATATTTGATAAGCTGTACTCAAAACGTGGGTCCGTGCAAACTCGTATATCTTTAACATGTACAATACGTACTTATGCCAGATTTTTTGTATGCCGTAAATTTGGTATGTCGTACTCTTTTTGAGGGTCCCAACACGCCTTTCCC